>JAMFTG010002733.1:0-27660 GCA_023974075.1 Chaenocephalus aceratus
ACACACACACACACACACACACACAGACCCTGAACAGATGAACAAGGTTAACGTAGAAAGTCAAACAACAGAAACAACTACAAAACAAGATAACCCAAATCAAGATGACCTAAGACAAGATGACTCAGACCTTGACGGTGACACAGAAGCAAGTTCAGATAACGTGTCTGTCAGCTCATCCGATGAGGAAGTGGACATTTTAGGTACCGTAGAATTAATGCTGGCTCACGTAGAGAAACCATTTGTTACCCTAAAAGTAATGGGAATAGATGTAACCAGATTATGCAAAACCGTGTGTTCAAACAGCAGATTGTAAGAATGGATTTATGACGTCAGTACTCACTCTACTACATGGGGGGAAAGAGCCCTGCTCATTTGTTTACAAGCAGCAGCCTCCATGGCAGTACAGGCAACAATAGTGCTTTTCAGATCCTTGACTCTAAGAGTAACTCACGCAGTGTCCGTACTATTGTTACAACATAAACAAACCTATATGTCACCAGCTAGACATTTAGCATGCATGGCTACGTTGCTATCACAACCAAATCTCACTATCGAGAGATGTACTACTTTAAATCCAGCTACACTACTGCCAGTAGAGACAGACGGGGAGCCACATGACTGTATCGCAGAAACTGAGAACAGAGTGCTACCAAGGACAGACCTGACGGACAGTCCCTTCCCAGATTCAGACGTAACGATGTATGTTGACGGTTCATGTAAGAGGAGTCTTGATGGAACGGATGCAACAGGCTATGCGGTAGCGACACAGACGAAACTGCTCAAGGGCGCAGCATTGCCGTCTCACTTATCAGCACAGGCAGCAGAACTAATCGCACTAACAGAGGCATGCGAGCTGGGGAAGGGAAAACAGGTAACATTTATACAGACGGCAACTACGCTGATTCATGCGTGTGTTTGCACAACAATGGAACATAGGGGGATGGTAACATCCACGAACAAACCTATTGCACATAAAGATTTGATCACTTTTGGATGCAGTACAACTCCCTAAGAGAGTGGCGGTCTGTAAGTGTGCAGCACACACGCAGTGGTTCTCAAATGGGGGTACGCGGACCCCTAGGGGTATGTTGGAGTACTGCAGGGGGTACGTGAGATTTATTTTATGTTAATGAAAAAAACGAAACATAATTAATGCATTTAAACAAACTAGCCTACTAATAGTAGATGAACTACTTTATTCAAAGGTTTACGGTAACTCTGGATAATAAAATCAGTTCAATGCAGCTAATGTCGTCTCAGTGTTATTGCATGATGTTAAAATTGGTTTGCCATGAATTTAGTGATGGATTGTGAACATTTGAAATGTAGCATTTAAGTGTTTCTCAGTTCCTGTTGTTGTTTTAATAAATCAGACACTGATGGTGCTGCGCTGTACCTCTTTACATAGGCATGTTGTCCTTAACAAATAGTGTTTGCGCTGATCAGGGGGTACTTGGCGGAATATTTTTTTCAAAGGGGGTACATTATTGAAAACAGTTTGAGAACCACTGCACTACAGGGACGGACCTAATTTCCACAGCGAAGATGAAGATGAAGATGAAGATGAAGAGGCTAAGAAAGCAGCGCAAAGACAGTGACCAATATATTTCTGAGAATATGGAACACATTGACATCCTAGAAGACATGCAAGCGAATGCACCTGACAAAGAGAAGGTATACTGGAAGAAGACGTTGTGTACACAGAGTAAAGAGGGGTTGTGGGAAAGTACAGAAGGCACATATTGAGCCATGGGTTGGACCACGGCTCAACGGGGGCGATGGTGGACGTAATACAGACGATATTCACAGCCCATGGCTTTACAAACTACTCTAAAATGGTTTAGCATGGTCTGTGTGTGCGCAGTGTAACCTTCAGGGACCAGAGCAAAGAGAGGTAAGATACCAGAGCCAGTATCCGTTTCAGCACATGTGCATGGACTTAATGAACTAAATACATGTGAGGGAATGAAATATTGTCTAACAATCAACATGTACTCCAAATGGATTGAAGTTTTTCCAACTAGGAATCCGGATGCATTGACACATCACATAATCCCACGTTTTGGAATTCCGGAAAAGATCTATAGCGATAATGGCACACACTTTGTAAATAAAGTAATTCAGGATTACCTAGTGCTCGAGGGCTATCACCCTTTGAAATGTCATATGGAAGACCATATATCTGCCTGAGTTAAAACCATGTGTACGAGAGGACGAGGGCATGAGTGAAAACACAGCAGAGTATATGGCAACGATGTTGAGAAGAAAAGAGATCATTATGTTCTTGTCCCCTCTGCACAGGAAGTACCAGACATTACGCAGACAGTGAAACCAGGAGAGTGAGTGCACTCGCCCAAGTGGGAGGGTCCCTACCAAGCACTCCTGTCTACACCGACTGCAGTTAGAGTGGCGGAGAGACCATCCTGGATACATCTGACTGTGAAGCTGTTTCAGCCTAAAGACAGACACTCGCCTCTACTGGTGAAGTCTGGCTACGAAGGCAGGTGATTCCAATAAGGACACTCGTCTCAAACCAGTGAAGAAACCAACAGAACCCAGTAGAACTTAAAGAGTGGACGTCAGCAGGGAAACAGTAACGGGATAGAAACTGACGATGTACAGAGAAAGAATTAGGCCATGGCATCCATTCGGATTACATTAAAACATGTGCCTATACCATCTACCTACCTCAGCCGTGTGGGTACTTTGGTATATGAGTTTTTAATCTTTATAATCATTTGTATTTTCCAAGTTCTATGTTATTCCGTAGTATAAACAGGAGGGATATGTTGGAGAAATACTGTTTTCTCCACTCTGTGGGTTGTTTTAATGCACTGCCATCATGTGTGGCTCTGACCTGTGTACGACCTTCAGCCGCCTCTTCTTGTGATAGGAGGAGGCAGCGCATTTCAGGCTGTTGATATTTATGAGACGACAGACTTGCTAAATATCTCATTTCTATGAAGCGTGAAGGAAGTACGTGACTCTTTCCAGAAGACGTCACCCAACTTTCCGACACCCGCGGCTGATATTAGCGCCACCTCGATTTACGACTTTGTTATCTCCGTGTTTCGGACGATATAAGCCTGATGTTTGTTGCTGTCCCTTTGAGCAACATTCCCCATGTGTGTACCCATATCCTTTGTATGTGATTTAACTCTGCTCCTTCTTGCAAGAATACATTAGTTACCTGATCATTGATTCTCAACCTGGTGTCGAGTGATATTTTTCTATCAGGGACCAATGGAAACGTTGTCATGTTGCCATTGGTCACCATGGAAACATTCATTAGCTAACAATGGCATTATTGTTCTATTAATATAAAGGGAGGTCAGGTACTCTTTAAAGCAGCTGCTAGTTATGGGTACTTGTTACTGAAGTACACTTCAAAGCCTCTCTACTTTTACTTGAGTGAAGAAGTTCAGTCAGTACTTCTACTTTCACCAGAGTATTTTTAAACACGAGTATCTGTACTTCTACTTGAGTAAAGGACGTGTGTACTTTTGCCCTCTCTATGAGATCACAGTTGAGTTTCTTGGATTTGGACGTGACTGAAAAGGACACAGATTTCTTCACGAGGTTTGGATGATTTTTGGTGGCGAAGTTAGCAGATTGGCATATTGTGTTTTGATAAAAAGAAAACACGTAAATGGCGCTGGCTTTGCCTCCTTGTTTGCTAGATCTAGCATTAACTACTTTCATCCCTCTGCAAGTTGACTTCATCCACAGGTACAGGTAACACATGCAATATATTGTTTAGTTGTGTTGAGTATGAATAGTGGAACCGCATTTGCCTTTAAATCAAATATCTATAGGAATTGAGGTATTTTGCAAAGAGTGCTGCACTTTTTGAACATTAACGCACTATCCAGTCACTCAATCTTCGTTCTTTATACTTTTAATTACGGTACATTTATGCACTCGAGTACAGACGTAGGGGGTTTAAGAAACGGCACAGAACAACATAACGCTTTTTAACACTCTGGTATCATTACTTTGATTACCCGTCCCTAAACCTGTCTCTACGCCCTGTAGTGATGTTTCAGTCTGAACAATCCCTGCCTTTATTTAAATATGTAATAATGTTTTTCAGGATTAATTGCATCCCTGTTTTACCCGAGGGTTTTTATAACGATCCAATTGCCGTCTCAGAGGCAAGGGAAGACATTACATTCAGGATAGAAAATGAGAGAATTACAACATTGATTAATAACAACTGCACCTGGCAACTTCTAAACAGATATATAGTGGTATCGCTTTGTGCATTTTAAAATAAGCAAATCAGTTAAACCCCAGTAGATAATGTTTCATTTACATTCCTTGACTTTTAACTAGTGTTACTTTGTACTATAGTGCAAGAATATATCGGTTTATTTATTTATACTCAAACCGATATATTCCTGCTCGGGCTGTCAAACAATTTTTAATCAGATTAATCACAGCTTGAAAATTAATTAATCATGTGTAATCACCATTCGAACTATGTCCAAAATATGCCATTTATTTATGTATATTGTTGTGGGAATGGAAAGATAAATGAAAGAAGGCGGATATATCCATTTAACATACAGTATCTATGTTTATTATAACATTTTTCTGCATGTCAAAATGAAAGACAACCCACACACCTATCAATCATCAAACCGTGGGGTCTTAATTCATTACGTGTTGATTTCTATCAACGGGGGAGTACTTCAGGAAAGTCGACAGAGTCGGCTAGTGGAGTACTTCGTGACCACAGAGTGTAAACGTTGTGATCAGCTGCTTTAGCGCAGTTCTCCAGTGAAGGGGGGAGTCTCCCTCCGCAGCCGGTTGGCGTAGTTTTGGCACAGTTCCGTTGTACAGACCGACGTTAACAGCAGCCCTGTCTGTGCACACGGAGACCGACTCTGTCGTCCGGTGATCTAACCGCCTTCTGGAAAAGCTTCACAAGTACGTCGGTAAGCAAATGCGCTTTGTGACACAAGTGACGGTACGCATTTCAGATTACGCACATAACCTGCGTACCAGTTATGTGCACCCCTGTACCAGAGCCATATTATTACTATTATATGGCTCTGCTACTACAGCAAAAGTATTCTGCGTCGGGACTTCCTGCAACAACACCACGCCGTTATCAAAGATGTTCTATTGAGAAGACGATCACTACGTGACAAAAGTTTTCAAAACCGTTTCTGGTCTTCGGTATTTCCAGACAAGTGGCTACTGAAATCAATCTTACTAACTGCTGTCTGTGCAATTTACTCCGCGCGAGTTGGCAGACTTTATTTTGCTTACTTTAACATCATTGTTCATGGAGGGGCTAAGCCATTTCTTGGTATGGCTGTAGCCTACCCCAGCCATACGCTGGCGCTGCCACTGGTGGCACGTATGGGGCGGGCCATTCTGCGCATGCGTTAAATATTTTAACACAATTAACTTAAAAAATTAATTACCGCCGTTAACGCGATAATTTTTACAACATTAATTCCTGCACTTTAACTGTATCTGCATATTGAAGTATGAATGCTTGTTGTTGTTTTCTCCTGAATGTTATACGTCTCTTGTTTGTTTTTTGTACTTTTGATGGCACCTTAAAAAAAGGAGTATATCTCACTGTACTGTATAAACGGTTCTATATGAGCTGTTACCTTCACAAGATATAAATATATTTAGAAATGTACAAAAGGTCTGAGTCCACAGCAGGTTTCAGGGGAACGAGCAGCAGCTGCAAAGATGACCCTCTGATGGATTCGATGTAGTGTTGTATTTACGGACAGATTTACCACGGTGTAATAGTGGTGCCCACGGGAACTTTGGAAAGAAAATGAAAGGCAGTGTCAGGGTCTCTGGAGACGCTGTATCAGCAAAGCCTCAGCAGAGCAGGAGACACATTACAGGATAAACTCGTATTGACACTTCTGGCAGGATTCATCATCTCCGTCCCTGGAAACGATTCTCTGTTTGCAAACGGAGCCTCGAGGCACCCAGGGCGTTCATGTTCACACGTTGACAGTTATTTAAAAGGTGAAGATGGATAAACGTCCTGTGTTGCCTTTAGATGGGTAAACAAGTGTTATGAGGTTATTGGATTTAAGAAGTGACAATCAGAGGTGGGAAGTAGGGGAGTACAAATACTTCGTTACTGTACTTAAGCACATTTTTCTGGTATCAGTACTTTACTCCACGACTTATTTTTCTGACGACTTTTTACTTTGACTTCTTACATTTTGAACAGAAATACCTGTACTTTCTACTTCTCTCATGTTGAACACAAATACCTGTACTTTCTACTTCTTCCATGTTGAACCCAAATACCTGTACTTTCCACTTCTTACATGTTGAACTCAAATACCTGTACTTTCTACTTCTTACATGTTGAACTCAAATACCTGTACTTTCTATTTCTTACATGTTGAACTCAAATACCTGTACTTTCTACTTCTTACATGTTGAACACAAATACCTGAACTTTCTACTTCTCACATGTTGAACCCAAATACCTGTACTTTCTACTTCTTACATGTTGAACTCAAATACCTGTACTTTCTACTTCTTACATGTTGAACTCAAATACCTGTACTTTCTACTTCTTACATGTTGAACACAAATACCTGTACTTTCTACTTCTTACATGTTGAACTCAAATACCTGTACTTTCTACTTCTCACATGTTGAACCCAAATACCTGTACTTTCCACTTCTTACATGTTGAACTCAAATACCTGTACTTTCTATTTCTTACATGTTGAACTCAAATACCTGTACTTTCTACTTCTTACATGTTGAACACAAATACCTGAACTTTCTACTTCTTACATGTTGAACACAAATACCTGAACTTTCTACTTCTCACATGTTGAACCCAAATACCTGTACTTTCTACTTCGTACATGTTGAACTCAAATACCTGTACTTTCTACTTCTTACATGTTGAACTCAAATACCTGTACTTTCTACTTCTTACATGTTGAACACAAATACCTGTACTTTCTACTTCTTACATGTTGAACTCAAATACCTGTACTTTCTACTTCTTACATGTTGAACTCAAATACCTGTACTTTCTACTTCTTACATGTTGAACTCAAATACCTGTACTTTCTACTTCTTACATGTTGAACACAAATACCTGTACTTTCTACTTCTTACTTGTTGAACTCAAATACCTGTACTTTCTACTTCTTACATGTTGAACTCAAATACCTGTACTTTCTACTTCTTACTTGTTGAACTCAAATACCTGTACTTTCTACTTCTTACATGTTGAACTCAAATACCTGTACTTTCTACTTCTCTCATTTCCCAAACAGCTGGTTCCTTTAGTCTGAATGTGTGTTGGTGCGTGATCATTATTCTTTAGAGTCACTGCGTGCCTATTGGTTGGAACACGATCCGTGTATCCATCACTTCCTGGTCTTCTCTAAAGAAGAGCGACCAATGGAAACGTTGTCATGTTGCCGTTGTTCAGCATGGAAACATTCATTAGCTAACATTGACATTATTGTTCTCTTAATATAAAGGGAGGTCAGGTACTCTTTAAAGCAGCTGCTAGTTATGGGTACTTTTTACTGAAGTACACTTCAAAGCCTCTTTACTTTCACTTGAGTAAAGAAGTTTAGTCAGTACTTCTACTTTCACCAGAGTATTTTTAAAAGGTGAAGATGTATAAACGTCCTTTGTTGTGTAAACCAGTTTTATGAGGTTTTTGGATTAAGAAGCGACACGTAAGGGATCAAGCTATCTTGCTATCAAATAAACCAACTGCTTCCAGATTGTTAAACGATAGTCGAAGACACATCTACTTAGATCAGCTTTTTATTAGCGACGCACTCTTTTAAATGGTCTTTTAGTCTTTATTATGTACCTACTTTTATATTGTTTCATTTATTTTATAGGCCTTGAAGGGTTTTATATAATATTATTTATTCAACAGTTTTACTGGCAACATTTCCTTTTATGTTGGTCTATTAATATTTTTCATTTATTTTAATGACGTTTTTATCACTATTATCTTTTTTTGATTTGATAAGGTTTCATATTGTTTCACTTAGTCCTGTATCTTATCTTTCCAAGAGGAATCATTATATATTTGATTGTGTTTTATTTGTATTATCATAGCTTTTACCTCCTTGTGTATCTTAACGTTAGATGCTTTGTTGCTTGTATCTCTAAAGGTCTTAACATCTGATCTGAGGGGAAGTTCTTAACTTGTGATGTGCGCCATTTTGTAAAGCACTTTGAGCTGCATGTGTTGTATGAAAAGTGCTATACAAATAAAACTTATTGTTGTTATTATTATTATATTGATAAAAGAATACTTGTATGGATTTCAAAATTATCGTATTGCTACCACTAAGAGAAAATAGATCGGTCCACTGCCTACAAACGACTGGAAGTGCTGCAACTTTAAGCGATGCCCGCACTGATCGAGGTTTTCTCGAACTGTCCCAGTCTGTTCACATTTTATTTTCCGTTAACCAGTCTTTACACACTGGGTGTTTCTCAATGTCGAGTACGCTTGCTTGGTAGCACATGTCTTCCGAGTCACTTGCTTCAGAAGCTAGGCAAGAATACTTCCTGGCATTCGGAAAACGAAGAGTGGAACAGGCGAGCAAGTGTGCAGGTGCGCGTCATACGAGAAGCCCCGCCTTACATTTTCCACCACAGATTTGTGGAAATTGGTCCGTGCGCAAAGCATTGTGGGTATTTTAAGACCGTGGAGTCTACACATGTGTAGCCTTGAAATTTCTCGCTACGAAGTACGCCGGGCTCGGTAGAATTCCAAGTATGCTGGACATTGGAACAGTCCTTTGACGGCACTCGATGACGTAGTATGCTTGAAATAGTGGCTCTGGAGCAGCTTTACTCGACATTGAGAAACACCCACTGCCTGAGACCCTACTGTGTTCCTGTTAGTGTTTACTTCCTGTCTGTCTTCTTCTGCTGTTCCCTTTAGTGTTGACTTTCTGTCCGTCTTCTTCTACTGTTCCCTTTAGTGTTTACTTCCTGTCTGTCTACTTCTAGGCTGAAGTCGAATAGTCCATTTAGCTTAGGAACCTTCCTGACGGAGTGAAATGACCCGGAAGTCCCTCAGTGGCAGCCATGATAAGTGCCGTTCGAATTCTCTAGAATGATGAGAATGAAAGGAAAGGAGGTTTCAAACTTCCTTTATAACCTCCTTTAGCTTAGGAACCACTGGACCTCCCTAACCGACAGGAGAAGCGAAAATGCTGCCCCACAATGCATTGCAGCCGCAGCGTTTGCCGTCACTCAACAGTCGGCCGTTCACGGAAACAACCGATTATGACGGAGAAATGATATCATGAAAGTTACGGTGCTTATTAAGCTTTTTAAAACATAGGTGGTAAATTGCCAAAGTGCTTTGTTCTGAACGTTCATCAGTATTATAATCAAAGAGAGAAATATGGACGTTAGTTTTTACTGAAATGATCAAATAAAGTCAACATCTCACAGTCTTCACTGAGCTGTGTGGGGTTTGTTCAACTTCTAAAAGATGTTTGAATGGTGATATACACAGTGATAGATGTTAAGGACTAACGTTTATAATAAATACATCTGTATTGATTTTAAGATCTTTAGTTCATCAATCATACGTATTGGGATAATTTGTATTAATGTGGACCGGAGGGAGAGGGGGACGAGCATAAGTTTCACTTTCCTTTTTTATTTCAATTCCACCTTTGGTCCTGAAGAATATGTTTCTCTTTGTCCACGTTCATAAAGCAAAGCAGCAGCATCAGAGCACGGTGCAGAGTCTCTAGATGAGTTTACAGCAGTTCCTCGTTCTTATTAAACATCCATGTTGTAGTCCGCTGTATAGAAAACTGTGGTTTCCATGGTTTCCCCACAGCAGCAGACGCACACAATGACGTCCGCTGGCGCATCATAAACACGTCGGATAGTGAAAGTGCATTCGGATTCTCTAAAGTACCGCAGTCTCTTCTCCTAAGTCCTTTTGAATTCTCTTATCCACTATCCCTTAACCCCGTGACGTTTCACTCAGAGGTCAAGGAATAGACGATAGGGTTAGAACTTAGGAGCTGATCTTTGGACTATTCGACTGCAGCCCTACTGTTCCCTTTAGTGTTTACTTCCTGTCTGTCTTCTTCTACTGTTCCCTTTAGTGTTTACTTCCTGTCTGTCTTCTTCTACTGTTCCCTTTAGTGTTTACTTCCTGTCTGTCTTCTTCTACTGTTCCCTTTAGTGTTTACTTCCTGTCTGTCTTCTTCTACTGTTCCCTTAGTGTTTTTTACTTTCTGTATGTCTTCTTCTACTGTTCCCTTTAGTGTTTTTACTTCCTGTCTGTCTTCTTCTACTGTTCCCTTTAGTGTTTACTTCCTGTCTGTCTTCTTCTACTGTTCCCTTTAGTGTTTACTTCCTGTCTGTCTTCTTCTACTGTTCCCTTTATTGTTTACTTCCTGTCTGTCTTCTTCTACTGTTCCCTTTAGTGTTTACTTCCTGTCTGTCTTCTTCTACTGTTCCCTTTAGTGTTTACTTCCTGTCTGTCTTCTTCTGCTGTTCCCTTTAGTGTTTACTTCCTGTCTGTCTTCTTCTACTGTTCCCTTTAGTGTTTACTTCCTGTCTGTCTTCTTCTACTGTTCCCTTTAGTGTTTTTACTTCCTGTCTGTCTTCTTCTGTTGATTTCTCCGACGTCCAGCGCTCTGTCTTCAAACCTCTTTCCTTCCCTTTATTTCGCTTGTTTTCTTCTCTATACTGCCGACAGTTTAGCCATCACGAATCCAAAGTGTAACACTTATGAAAATGGACTATCTTAAAAGTATTCCGAGTGGACTTCTTTCTGCGGATTGATATGACAACGCAACGGTCTGTTAGCGAAAATAACGCCCTCTGTAATGTCCAATTTAACCATTAAACCAAGCTATGTAATAAAAGCCCACAAATACAAACCCATAAACAAACAAAAGCACATTTATAAGCACAGATAAAAGCGAATAGGCACATAATGAAGCTTAGCGCAGTTCAGACGGGAAGACCTATCACTCCGTAGTGCACGTCATGGCAGTACTCGCTCCCTCCACTAGATGACAGGGAGCGCCACTCCTGAGCCAACCTATCACGCCCCTCCATTCACAAGCCTAATTATCGCACATGTTAATCCCTCTATATATGCACTCCCCTTTCCTACCAGCTGTCTTCCAGGTGTTAACGCGCAACCCTCCTCCACCGCTTCGCCTCCTGCTTCCAGCTCAGGGCCAAGCTCAACCTCCTCCCTTCCAACCGGACCTAACCACTTATCACCACCACCAGTGTCTAGACCCGGGGGGGTTCATCGGAAACGGTTCTTTCCCCTCCCGAATGATATCCTACAAAACCTGGGCCTAGTCGCCAAACACCATTTCGTTCTCTCGTTATAAACTGTCATCATTATGTTTCATTTAATAAACATGTATTCCATACATTACGTCTCTCCTGATTGAACTATAGTGTATTAGCATCCGTAGCTTATCAATATCTAAACTGTGATCTAGTTACAGTAAAAATACGTCCTCTTGGTTTCACATATTTTTGATATACTGTTGCTTCCAAGAATGAATGTTTTAGTGGGATGCTGCGTATGAAACATCTGTCACTATATCACGCTGCGAGCATCATTTCCATTTCCTTTGACTTTGTAGTCGTATCCTCTCTCTGCTCATTTCTTTTTCCACGTCCTACCCTGTAAATTATTTCACACCTAAACAAGCAGAACACTTCAGTGAGATCTACGATTTATTTCCTCTTCCCACAGTTTTATTCTATCCTTTTCTTCTCGAGGAAACAACACCCCATGCGGCGCAGCGTAATGTATAAGCATGGCGAGAACAATGGCGTCTCCTTTTCCGCTTTCAAAGAGTTCTTTAGATCCTTCGAAACCTTTTCACCAGAAGCCGGGAACTCGCAGTTAATTAAAATACGCCGTAACCTTTGTGTGTGAACCCTGCCTTTGATTTGATTAATTTCGAATGTGTAAAAACAACAATACAAACATTTAACATGAGAATTATTATACAATACAAACTTAAGCGGTGTCCAAATTAATTCTAATGTTATATATTAACAAATAATCTACTTAATTACACATCCGAAAAGGGGTGGGAAGAAGTTTAAACTTATTTAATCCCACCCCTTCTCCCACAAATCTATTTTTTCTTTTTCTTAAAGAAATACATTTGTTATTGAAAAACAAACAAACAAAACATAAAGAAACAGATAAATAAACAAACACATAAATAAATAAACAAATACATAAAAGAGGTGAATGGTAATCAAGAAAAGATAAATAACAAACCAAATAAATAAATAAACAAATACATAAAAGAGGTGAATGGTAATCAAGAAAAGATAAAATAACAAACCAAATAAATAAATAAACAAACAAATAAATAAACGAATACATAAAAGAGGTAACCAAGAAAAGATAAAATAACAAATAAATAAATAAAACCGTAGCTGTTATGATTAAACATTCATCCGTGAACTCTTATTGCACTATTTCACTATTTTTACTTTTTGTATTTACTTGCAACCATTTTTTCAGTTTTTCTTGCTGCCCTGTTGGAGGAGGCTGTGACCTAAGAGTTTCATCATCGTCATAAGTATGGGTTCAGAACCGTCTCATGATACACACCTGCACACAGAAGGATCCACACTTGTGTTTTTCAAAGCACACACAATGTGTTCCGTTTTCCTATACATGTAAATAAAATCCAATTACAGAAAAATGTGTACATGTGTATTTTTGATCCTCACATATTAGTTTCCCGTTTAAAACCTGGGGGCGCGCTCGTGTGATTGGCTTAGAATTGAGGAGACATCTGATTGGCTATAGATAGAAACAATTACAAGTACGAATCGGGGAGTCTCAAAAACCCCACACACGAATGCACAGCGATCCGTGCACAGGAAGCGGGTTGTGTTGCAGGTTCAGGGGATTCAAACGGAAAACAAAAATGTGAGGATCAAAATACATATGTAAAACTTTTTTCTGTATTTGAATTTTATTTACATGAATATGAAACGTTACACATTGTGTGTGCTTTGAAGAACACAAGTGTGAATCCTTCCGTGTGCATGTGTGTATTATGTTCTGAGCCCATACTTAAGTACACTGTAGCTTTGCACGTATGACTAATAAAAGCCTTGGAAATCATGTCCTTATACCTTTTTTTAAACAGTGTTACATTCCCTTGAGCTCCTCATTCAGTCTGTTTCCCAGGCTTCAGCCCACACACAGAAACACAACCCTTCACCAGCCTCAGTCAGACGGCAGACATTCAGTGACGCTCTGGCTAATTGTTAAACACGTTCTTGTCAATCAGGCCTATCCAAAATGGCCGCTCCTCAGCAGGCGATACAATAGAGGTTTCTCAATACTCTAATTTCCCCTCCTCAACTCCTCGACTCCTCGACTCCTCGACTCCTCGACTCCTCGGTCCTCCGGTAGTGACCCGGAAATGGATTTCAGCGCGCCATGTTGAAGGACATCTCATTTCTCTAAATGCACTTCGAGGACAGAGGATCGAGCATCGAGGAAGTGGTACAGTGTGTAGGTGTGTGTGTTGTACAGTGCGTAGGTGTGTGTGTTGTAACAGTGCGTAGGTGTGTGTTGTACAGTGTGTGTGTGTGTGTGTGTGTGTGTGTGTGTGTGTGTGTGTGTGTGTGGTACAGTGTGTAGGTGTGGGTGTGTTGTACAGTGCGTAGGTGTGTGTTGTACAGTGTGTGTGTGTGTGTGTGTGTGTGTGTGTGTGGTACAGTGTGTAGGTGTGTGTGTTGTACAGTGTGTAGGTGTGTGTTGTACAGTGTGTGTGTGTGTGTGTGTGTGTGTGTGTGTGTGTGGTACAGTGTGTAGGTGTGTGTGTTGTACAGTGTGTAGGTGTGTGTTGTACAGTGTGTGTTGTGTGTGTGTGTGTGGTGTGTGTGTGTGTGTGTGTGGTACAGTGTGTAGGTGTTGTGTGTTGTACAGTGCGTAGATGTGTGTTGTACAGTGTGTGTGTGTGGGTGTGTGTGTGTGTGTGTTGTACAGTGCGTAGTTGTGTGTGTACATTGTTGTGTGTGTGTGTGTGTGTGTGTGTGTGTGTGTGTGTGGTACAGTGTGTAGGTGTGTGTGTTGTACAGTGCGTAGGTGTGTTGTACAGTGTGTGTGTGTGTGTGTGTGTGTGTGTGTGTGTGTGTGTGTGGTACAGTGTGTAGGTGTGTGTGTTGTACAGTGCGTAGGTGTGTGTTGTACAGTGTGTGTGTGTGTGTGTGTGGTACAGTGTGGTGTGTGTGTGTTGTACAGTGCGTAGGTGTGTGTTGTACAGTGTGGTGGTGTGTGTGTGTGTGTGTGTTGTACAGTGTGTAGGTGTGTGTGTTGTACAGTGCGTAGGTGTGTGTTGTACAGTGTGTGTGTGTGTGTGTGTGTGTGTGGTACAGTGTGTAGGTGTGTGTGTTGTACAGTGCGTAGACGCGGCGGACAGACGGGTCTCAGTTGGTTTGGTGTCCTCTGCTTACTTTTAATAGGCCTACTTGTACAACTTTTGGGCCGTAATTTCTATTCCCCATTTCAGCCACCAGAGAGCGAGGGGGGGGGGGGGGGGGGGGGGGGTGTATCCCAGTCTCTGATTGTGTTACGTCTTATGAGCGTGCTCTCATACTGGTTTGATTCTGAAATTGTTTTATATTTAAATAAATCATATGTGTGTGTGTGGTGTGTGTGTCCCGCATCTGTAGAGCCTGTTATTGTCTCATTACACCGCACTGTGAGTGGTCATGACCACATCTGTCCATCAGACAGAGGGCCTGCTGTGCCTCCTGTCATCATTAATGGACGTCTCTTTAAAATGACCGCTCGAGGAGAGGAGTTTCTCATTTCTCTAACCGCCTGCTGCTTCCCCTCCTCTCTCCTCGGCCCCTCCTCAGTCCTCCGCTCGCATCTCCTGAGGGCGGACTCAGTATCGAGGATAGAAGTCGAGGAAAGGAGTCGAGGAGGGGAATTAGAGTATTGAGAAAATGAGCCAAAGCCTGAGGTGGGAAGAAGTGGAGTACAATTAAATACAAAATAACATTATTGTTCTAATTAAATAATACAGGAGGTCAGGTACTCTTTAAAGCAGCTGCTAGCTATGGGTACTTTTTACTGAAGTACATTTCAAAGTTCTTTACTTTGACTTGAGTAAAGAAGTTTAGTCAGTACTTCTACTTTCACAAGAGTATTTTAAACACGAGTATCTGTACTTCTACTTGAGGAAAAGGGTGTGGTTAATTTCCACCCTCTGGCCGCCGCCTGAGAGGAGTAAACCTTTCTGTCCACCGGCCAAAGACCGTCTCCTTTCCACTTAGCAGCTGGATTGCAATATGAACGGAGGACGCTGGCTGTTGACAGCAGAACCTTTTCAGGCCCTGTAAATGTGCTGAATGGCCTCTTGTTTGTCCGTGGCATCCAGTTTCATTTCCACACGGAGGAGGAGGAGGGGTAATTTGTAATCGGTGATTTTATTGTGTTTGCAGATGGAGAGGCGTATTTCTCCTTAACTTCATACACTGGAAACAATGCTGCTCCAAAAACAAGTCAAACAATAATGAAAACAGCAGGCAAGGCCACGTTTATTTATATAGCACTTTTCAAACACAAAAGGGGGGTGTGTGTGTCTACAGAAGGTCCAGTTGTGATAGACACGGTTCGCCACTGGTGTGTGTGTGTGTGTGTGTGTGTGTGTGTTGTGTGTGCGTGTGTGTGTTTAGCTGCTGTAGCTGAATTAAAAACCACACAAACGTCAGCGATATTGATCAAACGTTCCTCCATGTTGTCTTTGTGAACTCGTTGCCTTGGCTTTATTGGGACCCTATGGTTTCTTTACAACTGTATTACACACGTCTGGCTTCCCCGTGTATATAACAGGGCTGTCAATTGATTACAATTTAAAATAATTGCATGATTTTTCGTTGTTAACTCGCAATTAATCACACTTTTATTTTCAATGTTATGATTATTGAAACAAAGTGTAAAACAAAGATTTGTACGAAACACGTAGTTTCCTGATCTTCTGTATAAACTACTACTTATGGTCAGATCCCGTTAACATACGAAGGCTCATGGTCAGATCCCGTTAACAGACGAAGGCTCATGGTCAGATCCCTTTAACATACGAAGGCTCATGGTCAGATCCCGTTAACATACGAAGGCTCATGGTCAGATCCCGTTAACATACGAAGGCTCATGGTCAGATCCCGTTAACATACGAAGGCTCATGGTCAGATCCCGTTAACAGACGAAGGCTCATGGTCAGATCCCGTTAACATACGAAGGCTCATGGTCAGATCCCGTTAACAGACGAAGGCTCATGGTCAGATCCCGTTAACATACGAAGGCTCATGGTCAGATCCCTTTAAC
Source organism: Chaenocephalus aceratus (assembly GCA_023974075.1). Taxonomy (NCBI): domain Eukaryota; kingdom Metazoa; phylum Chordata; class Actinopteri; order Perciformes; family Channichthyidae; genus Chaenocephalus; species Chaenocephalus aceratus. The sequence continues at coordinate 16,376 of JAMFTG010002733.1, forward strand.
ATACGACGGCTCATGGTCAGATCCCGTTAACATACGAAGGCTCATGGTCAGATCCCGTTAACATACGAAGGCTCATGGTCAGATCCCGTTAACATACGAAGGCTCATGGTCAGATCCCTTTAACATACGAAGGCTCATGGTCAGATCCCGTTAACATACGAAGGCTCATGGTCAGATCCCGTTAACATACGAAGGCTCATGGTCAGATCCCGTTAACATACGAAGGCTCATGGTCAGATCCCGTTAACATACGAAGGCTCATGGTCAGATCCCGTTAACATACGAAGACTCATGGTCAGATCCCTTTAACATACGACGGCTCATGGTCAGATCCCTTTAACATACGACGGCTCATGGTCAGATCCCGTTAACATACGAAGACTCATGGTCAGATCCCGTTAACATACGAAGGCTCATGGTCAGATCCCGTTAACATACGAAGGCTCATGGTCAGATCCCGTTAACAGACGAAGGCTCATGGTCAGATCCCGTTAACATACGAAGGCTCATGGTCAGATCCCGTTAACATACGAAGGCTCATGGTCAGATCCCGTTAACATACGAAGGCTCATGGTCAGATCCCGTTAACACGAAGGCTCATGGTCAGATCCCGTTAACATACGAAGGCTCATGGTCAATCCCGTTAACATACGAAGGCTCATGGTCAGATCCCGTTAACATACGAAGGCTCATGGTCAGATCCCGTTAACATACGAAGGCTCATGGTCAGATCCCGTTAACAGACGAAGGCTCATGGTCAGATCCCGTTAACATACGAAGGCTCATGGTCAGATCCCGTTAACATACGAAGGCTCATGGTCAGATCCCGTTAACAGACGAAGGCTCATGGTCAGATCCCTTTAACATACGACGGCCACCTGTCCTTTTAGCAAGTGAGTAATTATGTTGATTGTTTGACTCTTTAATAATAACTTTGTTCTACCTTTAATATCGGTCCATGTATATGTCGGAGCTGCTATATTGTACTGCCATGGGGTAAATACTCGTGTATGCTGCTCTTGCTCTTTTGCACATCATGTATTTTGTTTTTGCTTTGTTTGTAAAATGTAATTTTCTTAATGTTTTATGTGAGGGACTGCGGATGGAAATTAGCTCAAAGCTAAATCTGGCACTGTTACGCTTGCCACATTTGAATGTTTTAAGTGTTCATTACATTGTCCCTGTCGAATAAACGATTCAATAAAAATAAATAAATACATTTCCTTTAGAAGTTGATTCTATTGTGGGATTTCCAACTCAGTTTCACGGTTTGTTAGTTCCATAACGGCTCTACTTTATATCCAGGCTGAAGACTTTTCTTTTTGTCGCTGCTTTTAATTGAACTATTCATATCTTAGACTGCACTGTAACTTTTATCCATGTTTTTTCTTTTTATGTTTTAAAATTTAAACTTAATTAATTTCTCCATGACATTTATGAGAGGGACTGCTCGAAAGTAGGATATGTGGGATATCCGTCGTAGCCAGGGTTTACGATCAGTTTTTAGGTGAGTTGTACTGAGGAACAAGTATCGCAGCACCGACGGGTTGAAACATAGTGTTTTGGTAACACGGGGTGTTCAGGTAACACTTAAAGACTTTGGTATGGAACGCAAAGCAGAGTAGGGGGCTAGTACACCCTCCTGAGGTCCGATCGTGGACGTCATGCGAGCAAAACATGGTGAAAACAATCCGTCTAAATTAACAATCGGGACGGAAATGTTCGGATTTCCAAAGGGAGGTTCTGAGAATAAATAAAAAATCAAGAACCGAAATAATTGAAACTATTCATATCTTAGACGGCACTGTAACTTTATCTTTTAATGTTATTAGCTTGTCTTTTTTAATGACTGATTCTAAATGCCATTTTTCTTAATGTCTTTCATTTTTGTTTTTCTTTTTAAATGTTTCTTTTTATTATCTTTTACTGTTTTTAAATGCCTTTATCTGAATGTCTTTCATTTTTGTAAAGCACCTTGAATTGCCTGGTGCTGAAAGGGGCTATAAGAAATAAAACTTGCCTATAAACCTTGGCGATGCTTTTGGCGTTCGGGACATAACACACAGTGCTGAGTAATCACTACCGTATGATAATAGCAACTCAAGATAAAGACACAAGCAGCATTACCTCTCCATGTGCTCTGTGTGGACGAGGAGCCAGTCTGTTGAATAATGAGAGGCTTTTGAAAGGGGTCAGCAGCAATCTGAAACCGAAGACCAATTCTCCCGCTCAAGTGCTTTCTGTGAGGCGGCCGACACTCGGTGTTGTTGAAGCCATCTTGGGATTTTTTTAGAAATAAATGTGGGGGACGACGTGAATAAAAGGAGTGGGATCTTTCAACGGCATATCTCGTTCCAATAAGCCGAAGAAGTTGCGTTGAGATTTCAGAAGCGGTTCCACTCGGCTGGAGAGGAAACATTTTCCGAATTTAAACGCTAACCAATTCTTCAGCGAGGCCCTCCGCTCACATGAAGCGTTAAATTCAACTCAAAGCAGCAGCAAAAAGAGATTTACATTTCCCCGTATACAGGCTTTGGGTGGGTTGCAGATTTGCATTAAGGGGATTTTTCCACTCTCGTCTAAGATACTTTGCAAAGTTTTAATCGAGGCTTCTGTTGATGCCCCTGGGTTTTGTATCTAAGTAGTTTCCCCCGGGCAGGGAAACAGAAACGAAACTTCATCATAACACGTCTGAATATATATTTCACAAACTAGGACTTCTTAAACTTACCCCTTCAAAATATTGGAATTGTAATTACGTTTTTTTTGTGGGTGGCCTTCCTGGTGAAAGACTGTGAAGGAATTCCTCATTAAAAACTTTTTCTCGCAGCAATTCTCTGAGCAATTTCATCTGCTGCTTCTCCTCTGTGAGTCTACATATCAACTTATTATACAAAGACTTCCAGTTTGTGTGGTCCTTACCCGCATGCCGAGCTCGATGTTCTCGCCTCCGTAGACCTCCATGCCCGGAATCCAAAAGTCCGATCTCCCAAATATTCCCGATCGACCACGAAGGAGCAGCCGATCATAGCTGGAGTTCTGCATGAGAAGAAAGAGGAGAGCGAGGTTTAAAGGAGACGTCATGCTTTGCCGGTTATTACCGTCCCCTTGTGTGTTATGAAGGTTTGTATGCATGTAAACGGTCTGCAGAGTCACAAGTACACCCTGTAGCGAGTAAAACTCTAAGGCCCCGGCCACACGAGGACGAAAACGGTCGTTTGCGTTACTGTTTAGTGTCATATAGACCGTTCGGCCGCACGAGGACGACCGAATACGGCACTAAACTACTGCGGAAACGATAACGGGTCCCAAGGTGGATAGAACGGCATACGCAACGCTCTGGGGGGTCCAAACGGCTCCGTGTGTACGCCCTATACGGTCATTTTCTGATAATGATGAGGCAATAGCCCCGCCTCTCCCCACCTCTGCTGCTCACCCCCGCGTCAAAAGTAAACTGCACACTGAATTCAGATTAATTTATCTTTCTCTCGATATGGACATAAACGCGAGTGAAGTCTAATCTGACAGGACGGAGACACCTCTCAAACTACTAGTTATAAATATGTTTTATTTTTACTGTCGGCCGGGCCACTCATTACTGGATCAGCTGCTGCATGAGACAGACACTGACGCTGTCCGAAGAGAGGGAGGAAAAAAGAGAGGCTCCGTGTATTTTAATTATTATTATAATATATAGAGTCGTTATTCATTTGTTTTAAAGCTCAATAAATAACAAAGAAGACCTTTGACCGGCACTTTTATCATTTTGTCGGAAGATTTAAACTTTAATACACGTTGACTGGCGAAAAACTCTGCCCGGTTCCCTCGGCCCCCACCGCGGAGATAAACAGAAGGGCAACCATGACAACCATGCTTCTTCGCTGCTTTTGTGGAGGAAGTTACACTGCATGTACTGCAGCTTCTCCAGCGGTTTGGAGCTAAACGTAGCTGTCTCGTGTGGACAGACACTATCCGGTGAATATTGCGTGTGGACGGAAGCTTGTTTCCGATTGCGTTTGCATTAATCCTATGCGTTTAGCCGTTTTCGTCCTCGTGTGGCCGCAGCCTAACACAGAAAAGACCTCCCAAAACGCCTCGTTGGAGATTTCTCATGTTCTTGTGACGCCAAGTAGCCACTTCTTACTCAATATCAAGCCACACTTATGTTTTTACTTCGGCTGTGACTTTGTGTGTGCTCAGGGTGAGTTTGGCTGTGTTTCGATGTGTATCGCTAAACAAGGAAACCACACCTCCACGGAGCTCAGCGCGATTCACAACGTCCCGGCCAATCAGAGCACACTGTGCTCACAGGGAGGGGGGGGGGGCTGGAGCTATCGGAGCTACAACGAGCCGTTAAAGGCAGAGAGTGAAATTCAGTGAATACAACGCAGTTTACAGAGATGCTGTTTGAGGAACCAATGTGAGTTTGGAAAATATAAATCTATTCTTGTGGACCTCAACAATGGAATTATGATCAGTGGAAATGGCCATGTCTCCTTTAAATGACCATCCAGCCGCTGAACTTGGACCATAGACTGTATATGGACTTGGACACACCCAGTACGCTTAAATATTCAATGCAATGACAATTTGGACTGCCAACAGGAATAATAATAATACCTTTTTTAAATGTTTTATTTTCCCAATTCATCTGATTTGCTTTTAGTTTCTGCTTCACTTCAGACTGTAACGACACTGTTACGTATGTAAGCTTTATGTCTATTTCTGACGGCAAACATAAACTTTATACTGTACATTTTACATTTTATATTTATTATGCCATTCTTGCATACTAAATGTAAATAATATCCTACTTTTATATCTTGTTATCTGTTATTTGGCCTTCAATTGTATTTTATTTGCCAGATCACAGATGTTATGTTCACGCTCAACTTTTATATTTAGACTTTTTTAAGTTCCGTTTTATCTTCTATTTTGAGATGTTATTTTTTAAGTCTTTATTATTTCTAATTATGTGCAATACTTTGTCTTACATGCTACATGCAACAAACTATTGTAATCGTATCTTTTAGTAGGGTGGCCCTCGCTCCATCTCTGTGTATTTATATATCCTCAAAAACTGCTGCTTGCCGTTGAACATTATAATAATAAAAGGTGGTAAAACACTAAAGTAAAAACAAAAGCTAAAAGAGGATAAAACCCTCTGCATCACTGAGGACAATATAATCTGTAACATTGCTAACATATAATATTAATCAGTGCAGCTTTAATATTTGAAGAAAGGAAATAAAACATGTCAGGAGTCCTGCTCCTCGTCCCAGAGCAGCAGCGCAGCGTGGCATTTCAAGAGATGAGGAACCACAATGGGGAAGAGCCTCGGGCGTTCTGCTGTCAACCGGACTTGTCGTTAATGTAAGCACTCGCTGCTGCTTATTTAGAAATGAACGTGTCGAATAAATCAAATCAAACTGTAATGTCAGACATCATAATGTTCTAGAAACACGTATTCACCTTATGCTTCGGCGCTTCCACATTGCCATATTACGTGATGACACAATCTGCTATTAACCTGCCAGATGAACAGTTTTTTAAGCTTTTAAATGTACTGATATTAAGTAAAAACATTAATTCAGGCGAGAAGCTAACCATTTTGATTATGATTCGTTCATCCAAACAAGGCCTATTTGAGAAGTAGATGTCTGGAGCTGTGAGGAGCTGATGGCTGTATGGAAGCATGTTTTTATAATTACTCTCACTGCCTGAAAGTCGGACATAAGTTGAACCATAAGATTTGAAATAATAATTCCAATTTAAATGACAAAACACCAATATGCTGATTAATAGCCAGCTTGTTCGTGTACGATAACTAACGAGGTATATAGATAGCGAACATTAGCTTCTATAGAGAGATACATGGATAACATGCACCAGCCAGCTTGTTGGATAGATAAAGCTAACGATTGCTATCTTTGCTAATTAACAAGATATAGCTAACGCTCGCTCGCCGAATAGCACCCTGAAAGGTTAATAGAGTTTGGTCTCTTAGTCAACTTGTTTTTATACGTTTCAACACTGGACCTTTATCCAACCCACATGCATTCTGCACACGGCTGCCGGTGCTGAAACAGAAGCATGTACACACACACACGCGTTTGAATACGGAAGTGGGAGACGATCATGAGGTCAATACATATTTATAAAAGCACACAAGTGGGAAAAGGGGCGGGGCTACATAAGGTCAATAAATACGATACAAGTTCAGCTGGTATAGAGAAAGACGTAGGGAGGGTTTTTTCACAAAAAGAAGATTTTGCGCTCCATTTTTACTAAAAGCAACGGCCCCACTTTAGCTGCTGCGTCCTCAGGGCTGCTATTATCCGTCAGGTCCTAAGTGCTCCCTCGAAAGTGACCAAGGAGTGGCTTCGTACTGTTTCTGGAACAACGCCCGGAGTGCACACACCCACTCACACACACACACACACACACACACACACACACACACACACACCACACACACACACACACACACACACACACACACACACACACACACACACACACACCACACACACACACACACACACGAGACATGGCGGGAGAATATACTAAGGAGGCAGAACGCTGCATTGTGATTGATTGACTCGGTGTGCAGAGAGTGCGCTGAGCCAAAGGGACAGTGCTCTTAGGTTAGAGCCGTTAGGAAACACGATGGAGCGTTGTTCTCAACATCGTTCATCAGTACACACATATATCTAGGTTATGGAAGTCAAACTTTATATTTCCAAGAGAGAAGCGTTCCTCCCTTTTTGATGATTTATGTGTTTATATTGTGAGTGAGACATCGATGCAAGTTGTGCGAAAGCTCCCAATGTGTTTGCTATGATTAGCTAATGAATCTAAATTGAAGATGTAGATTAAACTTATCGTCATTACGTAGTACAGGAACTATGCAACACAACGGTTTCTCTGCATTTGACCCATCTGTTGGGAGCAGTGGGCTGCCATGGTGTACGGCGCCCGCACATCATGGCATACTGTTGTCGTGACCACGATATCCATGTGTGTTATTCTTCTGTCTGAGATTCGCTCACGGCTGACCGGTGAATAGAGAGACATTGTTTTCTCCAGGTACAGGGATGGGGAAGGTGTTTGACTATGTGTATATGTGTGAGTATGTATAGGTGTGTACAGTGTATGTGCATATATGTATATATGTGTATGTGTGTTTGTACTAGGGCCGGGGACTTTAACGCGTTAATTAAGATTAATTAATTACACAAAAATGAACGCGTTAAAAAAATTATCGCACTTTAATCGCACTTATTTTTGCACAGCGGAACGTTTCTCACTGGATGAGTTTCAGGCGTACCGATTATACTGGAGCACCAACTAACGTTCATGACTTCAGCATGGGACTTCAAACAACAACAAACCACGGTGATCAATATTCAAACATGAACGAACAAGCTGATGAGACCGCTTTGGTCGGCCCCGTGGATGGGACATTTTGTTTTAAAAAACGGACGGATGAAGCGTCGACAAGAGCACGGCTTCTGCAATTATGCAAAAAAGAATGTGCATATCACCGCAGCACATCAAGCCTAAAGTATCACCTAAATGTAGCATGTAGCAGCTAGCGTGGACGTTAGCCCGACTCCGAGTGCAGGAGCCACACCCTGACCCAACCCACACTCAACCAGATGACTGGTTTCAGGGCCAGGATAAGTGAGTCCACGTCTGAGAGAATAACCAGCTCCCTGGCTCACTGGACTGCACTCGACTGTAGACCACCTGGAGTAACATCCATGTGGAAATCGCTTCTCACTGTTCTCAGGTCAAATATGTATATTTGATTAAAAATGCGATTAATTTCGATTAATTAATTACAAAGCCTCTAATTAATTAGATTAATTTTTTAATCGAGTCCCGGCTCTAGTTTTGTACATATGTGTATATGTCAATCAACAGGGAAAGCAGATTAATACAATAATAATTAATGCTAATGCTGTTGTTGTTGTTGTTGCCTTCTGGGAGGAGATACAGGAGCTTCAAGTCACGGACAAACAGACTCAAAAACAGTTTCTACCCCTGGGCCGTCAGGCTGCTCAACCACCACACATAATAATAACTGTAATTCTCACACATACACACACTTTTAATGCACTTTATATACTATTTTTTATGTCAATATTTTTAACTATGTATTCCCCCCGTATGATTGTATGTCCTATTGCTGTGTTTTTTTGGTGTTATGTATTTGTTTGTATATTTTTTTGCACACCGGGACAGAGTTGCACTCTGCATCTCGTTATACTCTGTGTATAGTGACAATAAAAGGCTTTAACTTTTAACTTTAACTTAAATGTCATTTTTTGTTTTGATTTACTTCACATGACGATGCACTGCAAAAAAAAAATTGTTTTATAATTATTTATTTTACTTGTTCGAAATAAAATGTATCAAAAAAAGGGAAAATATTCGTGTTATTAGTCCAAAAGGCGGTGAAAAAAAGTTAAATAAACGTTTTTTTATTCTATACGATTCCACGGTGAACTCACATTTGGTTAAAAACAAAAACCTGTATTGGCCGTCATTAGCTAATCAATCTAGATGCTATCCAGACGTTTTGGTTGAACACAAACCTGCCGATGAACTTCTCCCTTCCTTTCTTTCCTGACGAAGCCTTTAAAGTCTTTGTTTAAATTACAAGGCGGCGACAGGGAGGCTTTCAAGTGCCATTATTTGCTCTCAGTGTGCAGAATAAAACGACTGACGCAGCACGCACTCAGCCTCCTTCACCTCATCCGTCCTCCTCTCCTGACATCTGACCGACCTCGCTCGTCTGCACGGAGCACACTTCTGTGCATCTCCCTTTCGAATAAGCTTTCTGCAAAGTGCGACGCGTCTGAGTAACGGACTCAGCAGCCTGAGTACGGACTCAGCAGCCTGAGTACGGACTCAGCAGCCTGAGTACGGACTCAGCAGCCTGAGAGGAAGACGACGACGCTGAAAAGAGACTTCAAGGTTAACCATGTGTGCTTTTCAGCAGCTGTAATGTCGCAGAAGAAACATCACGACGTTGATTATAGTCGCTTTAATGTATCGGGAAGTAAAGAGACACATCGCGGCAGAGTTGGTGCCTCTCTCTTCTCTCTCTGTGTGTGTGGTGTGTGGTTTGTGTGTGCGGGGTTTATCAAATGTGCGATATTAAGGCATGGAAAGTAATTCCCCGAGTCGAGACGATTAAGTGAAGCATTGGAATGAGTATTGGAGCCAGCTGTTCCTCCGAATAATGAGAAAAATAAAGACTTTTCTTTCAAATGTTTGATACAAAATAAATTCTCGTCCACTTTTTCCTTTCACAAAATCAAACGGTGACGCGTTTCATTCGTGACTCGCAGTTTCACAGCAGTGTTCCATAACGACACAAAGAGAAATCAAGAGGCGGAGGAAGCATCGACTACAACTCTGAACAGGCTTTGAAGCGATCGACAGTTTCTGCCAACCACGCTTTGGGGGATGTTTTGTGAGTAGGAATGACAAACCTCGACATTGTTCCGTCACCATTTTCTTTGTTGCACCTGGACTGCTGTTGTGGCGCTTTGTCCTCTCGTGTATAACGCCTCAAACAGCAACATGACGGAAAGTGTCTTCATGAAAAGCAAGAGGTACATTTTAACATCTGGACTGCTTTAGACATCACAGATGCATTGTGGGATGTCCCATTTCATGTCATTAGGTGTTTCGGGTGCTACTTTAACAATGGTGTTACTTCCATAGCTTGGATGGCACTACGTGATGTCTTTTATGCATGAATATGTATGAACCCACAAAGTGTCGGAAAACAAAACCCTCTCTCGTTTCCTCCGCAGCCACATCTCTAAAGACGGAGCTAATATCGGAAAAGTGGAAAAATGCGCGACGTGTTTTGGAAGTAAAATGGTCTTTGTTAACATCAGCAAGCATCACTTCCTTCCTAGACATGCTTTTTATATATATGAGACCGATAATATATGTTTAAAAATAGTATAATAGGACACCTTTAAAGCTGTATTTGTATCCACAGAACTTCCTCGATGTGTCTTTTGTTGAAAATGTCTGCGTCTGTCCGCACACTTGCAGCCACCCCCACTTACTCCCTATTCTCTCCTGTCAATCAAGCTGCGAAATGAAATGCCCTGCAATCCTCCTGCCCTCCCACGCTGTTGTGCGTCCTGTGACCTTCTGCTGGCTTTGAAGTGTCCAAACAGTCAGCAGAGGCTTTGAGTCTGAGCTCTGAATGGCCGAGAGGCTTCTGTTGTTGATGGGCAGAAAACCTCGAGGAAACAAGTGGCGGAAAGATTTCCAATAGAGATCCGCACAGCCGACACAACGTCAGCCGGCCCTCCAGGCGATCTGTCCGTGTGCTGCAAAGCTTCAGAGCAAACAGGAAGCTGCAAAGCTTCAGAGCAAACAGGAAGCTGCAAAGCTTCAGAGCAAACAGGAAGCCGCTCTGAGGACGAGCTCCGACCGTCTTCTGTCTGAAGTCCAGAGCTGAGAGTAACAGCTGGTGTTTAGTGTTAAAGGTCCCCTATTACACTGTCTTTCATCAATACATCACAGGTCCAGATATATACAGAACCCGTCTCTGATTGGCTGAAACACCAAACAGATCATTGCAGCATTACCCATAATCCCCTCTGTTTCAGCCCTGTTTCCAAAGAGCTGATTCTCTGTCTGTTACTTTAGATGAAGATAAGGAGCCCCTCCCCACGCCCCTCTGAGAGACATCTGGTTACAAAGAGCTCAATGGAGCTCTAGAGGAGATTCAGGTGATAAGGGTGGGGGGGGGGGGGGGGTTACCTTGTTTGCTGATTGGCTAATGGCTACACAAGCAACACATCGTATGACATCATAAAGTGGCCAAAATCTGATCAGCTCATTTTCAGACAGGTTTTTATAGAAATGGATCAAAAGAGAGAGAATCTTTGTTCCTGAAACTTTCAGAGTCTCTTTCCACAGAAGGGGACACATGTTGATGAGAAGAGACTGAGAGGGGACAATGTTATGAGAAGAGCATGAGAAGAGGGGACACATGTTGATGTAGAGAGACATGAAGAAGAGGGGACACATGTTGATGTAGAAGAGACATGAAGAAGAGGGGACACATGTTGATGTAGAAGAGACATGAAGAAGAGGGGACACATGTTGATGTAGAAGACATGAAGAAGAGGGGACACATGTTGAATGTAGAAGAGACAATGAGAAGAGGGGACACATGTTGATGTAGAAAGACATGAAGAAGAGGGGACACATTTTGATGTAGAAGAGACATGAAGAAGAGG
>JAMFTG010002734.1:5000-29739 GCA_023974075.1 Chaenocephalus aceratus
GACGCGTGTGAAGAAGAGAAAGTGAGCCAAAGTTCGCCCTCCCCTCCTCTTCCTCCTCCTCCTCCTCTTCCTCGGCTGGCTGGGCTATTTATATCGCGCAGGATCCAATCTTAGCAAACAGTCAGGCGGGGACAGCCAGTGCTTCCCCCCGCTCTGTATTTATAGCTACAGGACGGCTTCAAACAGCAGCACGGAGCTATTCTGGTCCTCGTGGTCTCCTCCCTCGGTGCTACACCAGCCACAGGCGCAGAGCGTGTGTGTGTGTGTGTGTGTTTGGGTAGAAGAAGCCCTTTGAAGCTGCACTGATCTCTGTGTGTGTGTGTGGTTTACAGTAGAGGTTCATGCTTAGCTTTCATCCACGAGGACCCTCTTAAAGGTCACCTATCCTCTGTGTAAAGACATTCTGAAAGTTTCACAAAAAGAGATTCTCTCACTTTTTGTCCTGATCCATTTATATACACCAGCACAGGTGCAGTGTGTGTGGTGTGTGTGTGTGTGTGTGTGTGTGTGTGTGTGTGTGTGTGTGTGTGTGTGTGTCTGTGTTTACAGTAGTGTCTGTTATTTATAACGGCCCTCACTGCTTTCATTCACCGTCTGTTACGGCGGCTGCCTTCCATCCGCCCAGTAACCTGTCAGTAAGTGTTTGCAGCTGTGTGGTATATGTATGTGAGCTGTGTCGCTGCCCAGACGCCATTGGATGCCGGCTTCCTGTCCCTCCCCCAGTGGGCGCGACCGGAGATCTGGATTGGAGCATGCCGGGCCCGACGCTCCCATCCCCGCACACACCTTCCGGGGACAGCTCCAAGACCGTGGCGAGAGAGGTCTGGATCTGTGGCAGACGGCTCTCGGTACTCTCGGTGTTAGTTTCTGTTAACGGTGGTTAACTGGTTGTGGTATATTTGTGTATATTTGTGTTTATACTTATAACTCTTGTAGTACAACGATAACTGTGGTTAACTTGTACCCAGGCTGCGTTTTGGAGACTGCCTATTTTTGTTATCCTTATTCTTTTTATCCCACTTAGAAGCGAGGTTTTCTTTTGGTTATTTTGTTTGTTAGTTTGTCTACAACTTGTAAACTCTTATTTAAAGAGTCTCCCTTAGTTCCTTTGTTTACTTATTCAAACTTTGTGGCCTTTTGTTTTGATTGTGGCGGTTTGTGCGCATTCATTAAAACAACTTCCTATTTACCAATTTCAACTGGTTGTATGTTACCTCCCACTTTCCATGAGCCGGGACGAAACAATGTCTTCTTTATAAAATGCTGGATCATGTTGCAGTGCTTTGAATAAAAGCTCTGCCTCACGGAGTAACGTTCACAACAGGATAAAGCTCATGTGAGGGACATGTATCATTGAATCCTATTTCACCTCCAATCTACATTCGAGTAGGGCTCTATCGTCAAGGAGGTCTCGATATCTCACTGGACTGTACCTGTGCATGTTTTAGTGAAAGTAACGGTGGAATAAATAAATAATTAATATGAATGATTTCTCAAAATCACGACATGTCCTCTTACCTAATACTCAATTGTTCTGTTTTTACAAGACACGTTTGTTGTGAGAGAGACTAAGTCGTGTTTTAAGGGTGTGCATAAATGCGTAATCTGCCATAAATTATTTCTTATTTGTGTATTTCTTTGCAAGGTCGTAATTCAACAAAAACATAATGATGATAAAGTATCAACATTTAACTTATTATTGTTGTATCACCAAGCCTTTTTAGTCTTTTGCAGAACAAGTGTTACAGTGTGTAGTTGTGTACAGTCGACTGAACCAAGCATGTCCCCTCCTTCAGCCACTTCATCCTCTCAATACTTCTCCAAACTACGGTAGGTTTTAGACAAAGTCATACAACATGCTCTTACTCCTTTCCCAATCCTCAGTGTGGATAAGAAGGGTTGAAATGATTTGTAGAATTAAAGCATTCCCTTCTTATTCCCACTTTAAGACACACAATTTGAAATGATCCAAACCCCCCCCCCCAGAGTCCTGCACGGGTCTGATTTCCAAGACCCGCTCCCGCCCCGCACCCACGACGTGCAATACCGAACCCGCCCCGCTACCCGCACATATTGCCAATTAGTTCCGCAACCCGACCCGAACCCGCATATATATGAGCAGTGAAAACGTGCAGTTATTAACACACGCAGTTGCATATTTGTCTCAAAAAGCGTGGGATGTTGGTTATTTTCTCCATCTCGGAACAGAAGCCTCCCAGACGTTGGGTTTCGCTTTTGAGGGAAATTGAAAATGCTGTATTCTTCGCTAGAGAGCTTCACCTCAGTCATTTCGAATTGTGCGCGCACAGCAGCAGATTGATGCGCTGCAGAGGTTATGGTTATGGATGGTCCCGCGGGCGAGAGGTCTGAGGATTTAAACATTAAACTAAATATTATTATTACCCGCGACCCGACCCGCATCATCTTTGTTTTACCCAGAACCGAACCCGGAAATATACCACCTGCGAATCACCTTTTTTGCGGGTCACCCGTCGGGTTCCAGGACTCTGCCCCCCCCCCCCCATTATCTAGCCACTGCCACACGGGGGCAGTCTACATTGATTATTGAAATGAACTACACTTTATTGTTTTCTTAAGGCTCTCCTATTATACTATTTTAGCATATATTACAGGTCTCAGATATATAAAAAACACAATCTATGAAGTGTTTTGCTCAAAACACCAAACAGACCACCCATTCTAGCCTCAAACCCCTATTTCAGAAGTGCATACTCTCTCCAGCACAGGTTAGCTCTGAGTGTTAGCGATGCTAATGTGAACAAAGACCATATTACTTTCAAAACAGACGGGCATTGTTTCTGATAGCAGCTTTCTGATTGGGGCCGTGGGTGTTAAAGCCCGCCCACATTTCAGATATGACGTCATATCGGACGCAAATCTGGATCGGCTCCGTTGTAGCCCCGTTTTTTTATAGATTTGGGTACGGAGGAAACGAGAGAGGGGTTTATTTCCTGACGCTGCGTGAGTTCCCCGACGCACCGGGGACACATCTTTATGAATAAAAGACATCAACAAGTGCATTTTGCATGATAGGAGACCTTTAAGGGCCAGTTTGCAAAAGTTCTCATCCAAACAATCCAATCCCAACTGTTTAAGCGTCGTTGAGCATTAGGAAAAGCGCTATAAAAATCCCATATATTACTATTATTATTATTAACTCTTAGATGAGTCCTTCTCTCTGTGTTACTCACGTCGGCGCCGTGGCCCTCCCTCAGGTTGTAGGTGAGGTCGTGCTGGATCTCTGAGATGAACTTCTGGGCGTATTCGGGGTAGAGACGCAGGACCTCGCGCAGCCCCTTCAGGCTGATGTACTGCAGGTCGCAGTACGTCAGCGCCTTCACGTTGGCGTTGGTCTTAATCACCTGCTCCTTCGTCAGGGAGTCCGAGCCAATCAGATCGCCTTTACCTGCGCACACAGAACACCAACATTTCATGTCTTTGAAGCGGTGAATCAGAGACAGAGAGAGAGAGAGAGAGAGAGAGAGAGAGGATACCTGCTCTCATTTCATCCACCTGAGGGAATCAGAGAAGTAATTTAGACTGCACATCATCAAAGGACAGAGAGAAGATCAGAGGAAAGGAAAATCAAAATACTTTCAACGGAGACGAGAGGAGGCGATTACACTTTTCTGTCAGATGTATTAAACTTGTTCTTGCGTCAAAGCAGCTCCATTTGCAACGTCAACAAAGCCCCCGAAAGAAATGGGAAGACAAGAACCTAGGATACTACATTATACCATAAGACTTTTAATCAATGTAAGAGCCTCGAACGTACATTACACCTGGGGATTAAGAATACTGGGTTGTCACGGTAACGAGAGGAGTCGGTCTCAGCTTTCTAAATGTTAAAGTTGGCCTGTTGCATGGTTGAGTTTGTTGGCTAAAACATTAGAATTTAGCATATGTGTTTTCCTTCCCGTCCCTGGGTAGTTTTCTTGGGAAATAAAGAACTTAAAGAAAGTGTTTTCTTAAACCATTTATCTTTGTTTCGGCCTCGAGACTAAAAATGCAAGCAGGGCAGAGTTTAATAAAGACGCTGTATGTATGTATAATCCAGAAACATTAGAGACTTAAAAACTACGATATCTCAGTGTTGGCTTCTTTTAATTGGTCTCTTATGGCTCATCCAACCCTATGTAAAGCCAATACTACATTGCTTGAATAATTGTTTTAATTAAACCGCTGCAAGTTGCAATTCAATATTCTTTACGCATCATTGCAAGTATTCTTATATTCTGCCGCTCTCGTGCGAATCCATTGTAGTACATTTTATGATGATCATATTTTGCAGGGACACTTACGGCCCGGCCACACGATGGCACTTTTCGCCGAACTGCATTGTGGGAAGCAGAGCGGAGCTTTCCCGGCGTTTCAGGCTGCAAAAGTTGAGCAATGTTCAACTTTTGAAGCTTCTGAAGCTTTCGGTGGAAGCCCAGCCAATCAAATCTTATGCCAGTACAAGCTCTAGCCAATCAAACCGCTGCTTGTGTGTCAAGGGCGGGAGATTCATGTGATTGGTTGTTGGTCGAGCTTCAGACACGCCCGCCGGCAAGCTTGCCGTTACAGCCACCAAGCCGCTTTTTAGTAGGGATATATGTGTACGATGAGGAGGAGTCTGTTGTCGGTAAAAGTAATGCAAAGAAGTGTGTCGGCATTTCACAGAACAACTAAACAACAACGTGTTATAGGGAAGATATCAACAACCGACTATTCAACCTGTTTACTCTTCAACAGTGAGTGACTCTAGGCAGTTTGCAGCAGTGCGAAAGAACTGGCACACAGCATGATGTCAAAAACCAAATCCAGGACAATAATCTGTGAGGTCGTTTGACAGACAAAGCCTCCCTGCAGCATTGAAGAAGGCATAGGGGTGTGTAACGGTATTCGTATTCGTCCCGTACCGTCACGGTTCGGACGTCACGGTTCGGACGTCACGGTTCGGACGTCACGGTTCGGACGTCACGGTTCGGCACATGCAGTCACACGGCGAATACGCCTTTTTTTTACGAGTGGGAAAAAAGTCTGTCACTCAGGGCAGTATTACCAATATAATCCAGGGGGCGGTATTGCGCCTAAAAGCCAGCCGCCCGTAAAAACAAATGAAGAACATGAACAAAACACAACAAAACGAACAGAATACATGAAGAAGAACAGTTAGTATCTATGGCGAGTTCACACAACACACAGGAGCTAGAAGATCCAGCTGCTTCTTTTAAATCAGCTGTGTGGGAACATTTCGGGTTGCCTGAGGACTACAACAATGATGGGTGCGAGTGGTGGATCGGACTAGGACTGCTGGTGGTAACACGTCAAACATGCTCAGTCACATCCGAGTCAGTCTCAGTCCCCGGCGAGAGGGCTTTCTCGACGGCAGGTGCCATAGTTACCGCCAACAGATCCGCCCCCTCACTGCTGACGTATACTAACTCATCTTTCTGAAGAACAACTAGAAAATAGAGTAAAGCTTGAGTACCTTTATTAGGCATAATGGCCTCACTCACTCACAAGTTAATTACACATGTTAGACATTGCTCCTAAAGGTACAGATTTTATTTAGTTTTATATTTATCATTGTATTTATTTTATATGTTGACATCAGGAGATGTTATACAGTTCTGTATTGCCTTTTATTGATTGTGGATTTCTGATCTGAACAGAATAATTATATTCATTTACTTTTACTTAATTTCATAATTGATGCATCATCAATATTGCAACTCTCCCTTTGCTTGCGTACACACATGCATTTAACTTGAAGGTCACCTATCATGCTATCTTTAGGCAAGAGCATACTGTAGGTCTCAGTATATATAAAAAACATGTCTATGAAGTGTTTTGCTCCAAATACCAAACATACCATTCTAGCCATGCCTCATGTCCCTCTATTTCACTTCCTGTTTCCAAAGTGCTGATTTGGGGTTTAAAGCTTTAAAGAATAAAGAGGAGGGGTCTGAGCTCATGCGGCAGCTACCGTCTAAACTAAATGCTGCCGTGATGAAAACGCCATATCATGGATTATCAAGGATCTGAAACAGTCTGGAGCTCAAAGGCTTTCTCTCTTGCCGGTTATACCACAAGGTGAGTTCCTTTCTACTTCCTGCTTCTTCACACACATGCTCTCCAGCACAGGTTAGCTCTGAGTGTTAGCGATGCTAATGTAAACACCGACCATATTACGTCCAAAACAGTCGGTCATTGTTTCTGATAGCAGCTTTCTGATTGGGCCGTGGGTCCACATTTCAGATATTACGTCATATCGGACGCAAATCTGGATCAGCTCCGTTGTTCCCCGTTTTTAGAGATTTGGGTACGGAGGAAAAGAGAGAGGGTTTTATTTGCTGACGCTGCGTGAGTTCCCCGACACACCGGGGACACACGTTGATGAATACAAGACATTAAAAAGTGCATTTTGCATGATAGGTCCCCTTAAGTACATTTTGAATGCAGGACCTTAACTTGCAGTGCGGTATTTTCACAGTCTGGTATTAGTATTTTGTTTTAATGAAATAGATCTGATCCTTCTTCTATCACTGACCATACACAGGCCTAATGAGGGCGACGTAATGAAGTCTCCTTTAATATAAACCTGCTTTCTCTGCAGTCACCAACAATTGGCCTGGCAGGGGGTGTAATGAAATAAAAGGTCAATTTCTTTTATACTCGTGTCAAACAGCATTGATTTAGTGTTACGTAACACATCCCTCCATACACTACACTGATGCGGTGTGTCAAAGTAAAGGTCAATTACAAATCTAATTTACAGGCGGATGTGGCTTTAATGACCGATATATTAGTCATGCTGTTCGTCGGCTCAACAGGCTCTCTCCTCACACAGCAGCATGGTTCATATAGCCTTTTCAAATCACATTTGAGTGGACGTTGGGATCCAGTGAGCGTCCTGCAGTCATTTCAAATTAAAAGTAGACATTAAAGGTCTCCTATTATGCTATTTTTAGGCATGTATTATGGGTCTCAGATATATATTAAAACATGTCTATGATGTGTTTTGCTCAAAATACCAAACAGATCGAACATTTTAGAAATCCCTCATATCCCTCTGTTTTAGCTGTTAGAGAAACGCTGACTTTGGGTTAGTAGCTGCTGGCCCCGCCCCCTTTGGATCACGTAGGTACACAGTGGGTGTTTCTCAATGTCGAGAGGCTTGCTTGGTAGCACATGTACCTCCGAGTCAGGTGCTTCAGAAGCGATGCAAGAATCCTTCCTAGCCTCGGAAAACGATGGCCCCGCCTTACATGGAGCGCGATTTCCGCCAAAGATTGGACATTGGTCCGTGCGCAAAGCATTGTGGGGATTTTAAGACCGCGGAGTCTACACATGTGCAGCCTCGAATTTCTCCTAACGAAGTACGGGGCTCGGTAGAATTACAAGGAGCCTGGACATTGGAACAGTCCTTCGGCGGCACTCGATGACGTAGCATCCTTGAAATAGTGGCTCTGGAGCATCCTTCCTCGACATTGAGAAACACCCTGTGCGCTACAAAGATAGGGTTTTATTTTCTGACACTTTGTGAGTCTCACGACACACCGGGGACACATATTTATGTATACAATACATCACAAATGCATTTTGCATGATCGGTCCCCTTTAAAGAAGAAAGCGCAGTACGACAGCCTGCGATTACAAGCTGCTCCTTACAGGAACTGATAAAATACTGCACAAGTCACACGCTTGAGAGCGGCACTGACATCTTTCTGGAGGAGGTGCTTGCCATACACAGGAGGAAACCCTGACAGATATAGCTGTATTCACAGCAGAAGCCTTGAAGCTAAACTAAGTACCAGGGTGGAGATGGGAAGGTGGCAACATGTGACACAAAATGTTTAGTTCAGATTAGCTCCACGTCAGAAATGAGCATGCTTGTCATATGTCTATCTCCATAGAGGCTGAATCATCATGTTCATCACATAGCTATCATATACCTCAATCAGTCCTGATGACCTGAGAAGTACTCAGATCTTTTTCTTGAGTAAAAGTAGAAGTACTCAGATCTTGAGTAAAAGTAGAAGTACTCAGATCTTGTTCTTGAGTAAAAGTAGAAGTACTCAGATCTTGTACTGGAGTAAAAGTAGAAGTACTCAGATCTTGTTCTTGAGTGAAAGTAGAAGTACTCAGATCTTGTAGTTGAGTAAAAGTCGAAAACTACTCAGATCTTGTTCTTGAGTAAAAGTAGAAGTACTCAGATCTTGTACTGGAGTAAAAGTAGAAGTACTCAGATCTTGTACTTGAGTAAAAGTAGAAGTACTCGGATCTTGTTTTGAGTAAAAGTAGAAGTACTCAGATCTTGTACTTGAGTGAAAGTAGAAGTACTCAGATCTTGTAGTTGATTACAAGTCGAAGTACTCAGATCTTGTACTTGAGTAAAAGTAGAAGTACTCAGATCTTGTACTTTAGTAAAAGTAAAAGTACTCAGATCTTGTACTTGAGTAAAGTCGAAGTACTCAGATCTTGTTCTTGAGTAAAAGTAGAAGTACTCAGATCTTGTACATGAGTAAAAGTCGAAGTACTCAGATCTTGTTCTTGAGTAAAAGTAAAAGTACTCAGATCTTGTACTTGAGTAAAAGTAGAAGTACTCGGATCTTGTTTTTGAGTAAAAGTACTCAGATCTTGTACTTGAGTAAAAGTAGAAGTACTCAGATCTTGTTCTTGAGTAAAAGTAGAAGTACTCAGATCTTGTACATGAGTAAAAGTCGAAGTACTCAGATATTGTACTTGAGTAAAGTAGAAGTACCAGAGTGTAGGAATACTCTGTCACAGTAAAGTCCTGCATTCAAATGTTCCTCAAGTGAAAGCAGAAAAGTATTATCATCTAAAATAGTGAAAGACAGTGAAAGTAGTCGTTGTGCAGATTGGTCCATTTCAGAATAATATATATATATATGTTTTATAATGATTGATCATGAAAGTGTTCTCAAAGCTGGTGAAGGTGTAGTTAGTCTGAATGGCTTTGTAGACTGCAGGGTAGCTGGTGGATTCACTCCAGGTGGAACTAAAGTCTGATTCAACACTTGGTTAGATTTACCATCATTCATCCAGATCTGAGAAGTAACTAAAGGGATTAAATACATGTAGTGGAGTAAAAGTACAAAGTAGCAGGAAATGGAAATACTCAAGTAAAGTACAAGTACCACTTAAGTACTGTACTTGAGGAAATCTACTTGGTTACTTTACACCTCTGGTCATTTGTATTAACTGAAAGAAAACATGTAATGAACCTGAAATAGAGACAGAGTTGTATTAGTGTTAAAGTGAGATGATATTTAACACGGCCGCCTCAATCGCTGCACTTTCTCTGTTCAAGTTCCAAAACAGACCATTCAGTTTCATTAATAAGGTCTTCAGTACGATTGGGACTCTTTGTTTCCTGTTATGATCAACGGTTCAGCACGGAGACAGATTAAATCATCAATATAATACATTGTGATGTTCTTTATAAGAAGTGCTTTTTTATCTCTGAAAACAAATACAAAATCAATGCTTTCAAAACCTCAAACATTAATTTGGTGACTCCTCGTTCCTTAGGACTCCTAAAACAAAAACTAATTATGCAACCATCATTTATTTGATAACGATGAGTTCAAGAATAAACAACTTGCCTTTTCAATTGGAAAAAATCCAGTCAATACATCGTGATTTTCTGTTTCCTTTGTTCCTTAGTATCTCTCTGCAGGGAGCTATAGTTCAGCTTTGATAACACTGTGTGTGTGTGTGTGTGTGTGGGTGTGTGTGTGTGTGTGTGTGTGTGTGTGTGTGTGTCTGTCTGTGACTAGCTAATTTCATATTTAAGGGTTTGTTATCATCACCTGATGTGATGATCTTGACTCTAATTGACTAACGTTTGCACTTTAACACTTAGAGATGTGTTTGGTCATTCATTTAAAGAGGCCCTATTATGCTAATTGTAAGCTTTCATATCAGTATGCAGTGTCTCTACTTTAAAGAGTCCTCTCCTGCTGATGTTCAGGTGTATATCAGTATGCAGTGTCTCTACTTTAAAGAGTCCTCTCCTGCTGATGATGTTCAGGTGTATATCAGTATGTAGTGTCTATTAAAGAGTCCTCTCCTGCTGATGTTCAGGTGTATATCAGTATGTAGTGTCTCTACTTTAAAGAGTCCTCTCCTGCTGATGTTCAGGTGTATATCAGTATGTAGTGTCTCTACTTTAAAGAGTCCTCTCCTGCTGATGTCAGGTGTATATCAGTATGCAGTGTCTCTACTTTAAAGAGTCCTCTCCTGCTGATGTTCAGGTGTATATCAGTATGTAGTGTCTCTACTTTAAAGAGTCCTCTCCTGCTGATGTTCAGGTGTATATCATGTAGTGTCTCTACTTTAAAGAGTCCTCTCCTGCTGATGTTCAGGTGTATATCAGTATGTAGTGTCTCTACTTAAAGAGTCCTCTCCTGTGATTCAGGTGTATATCAGTATGCAGTGTCTCTACTTTAAAGAGTCCTCTCCTGCTGATGTTCAGGTGTATATCAGTACGTAGTGTCTCTACTTTAAAGAGTCCTCTCTGCTGATGTTCAGGTGTATATCAGTATCTAGTGTCTCTACTTTAAAGAGTCCTCTCCTGCTGATGTTCAGGTGTATATCAGTATGTAGTGTCTCTACTTTAAAGAGTCCTCTCCTGCTGATGTTCAGGTGTATATCAGTATGCAGTGTCTCTACTTTAAAGAGTCCTCTCCTGCTGATGTTCAGGTGTATATCAGTATGTAGTGTCTCTACTTTAAAGAGTCCTCTCCTGCTGATGTTCAGGTGTATATCAGTATGTAGTGTCTCTACTTTAAAGAGTCCTCTCCTGCTGATGTTCAGGTGTATATCAGTATGTAGTGTCTCTACTTTAAAGAGTCCTCTCCTGCTGTTCAGGTGTATATCAGTATGCAGTGTCTCTACTTTAAAGAGTCCTCTCCTGCTGATGTTCAGGTGTATATCAGTATGTAGTGTCTCTACTTTAAAGAGTCCTCTCCTGCTGATGTTCAGGTGTATATCAGTATGTAGTGTCTCTACTTTAAAGAGTCCTCTCCTGCTGATGTTCAGGTGTATATCAGTATGTAGTGTCTCTACTTTAAAGAGTACTCTCCTGCTGATGTTCAGGTGTATATCAGTATGTAGTGTCTCTACTTTAAAGAGTCCTCTCCTGCTGATGTTCAGGTGTATATCAGTATGCAGTGTCTCTACTTTAAAGAGTCCTCTCCTGCTGATGTTCGGTGTATATCAGTATGTAGTGTCTCTACTTTAAAGAGTCCTCTCCTGCTGATGTTCAGGTGTTATCAGTATGTATGTCTCTACTTTAAAGAGTCCTCTCCTGCTGATGTTCAGGTGTATATCAGTATGTAGTGTCTCTACTTTAAAGAGTCCTCCTGCTGATGTTCAGGTGTATATCAGTATGCAGTGTCTCTACTTTAAAGAGTCCTCCTGCTGATGTTCAGGTGTATATCAGTACGTAGTGTCTCTACTTTAAAGAGTCCTCTCCTGCTGATGTTCAGGTGTATATCAGTATCTAGTGTCTCTACTTTAAAGAGTCCTCTCCTGCTGATGTTCAGGTGTATATCAGTATGTAGTGTCTCTACTTTAAAGAGTCCTCTCCTGCTGATGTTCAGGTGTATATCAGTATGCAGTGTCTCTACTTTAAAGAGTCCTCTCCTGCTGATGTTCAGGTGTATCAGTATGTAGTGTCTCTACTTAAAGAGTCCTCTCCTGCTGATGTTCAGGTAATCAGTATGTAGTGTCTCTACTTTAAAGAGTCCTCTCCTGCTGATGTTCAGGTGTATATCAGTATGTAGTGTCTCTACTTTAAAGAGTCCTCTCCTGCTGATGTTCAGGTGTATATCAGTGCAGTGTCTCTACTTTAAAGAGTCCTCTCCTGCTGATGTTCAGGTGTATATCAGTATGTGTGTCTCTACTTTAAAGAGTCCTCCTGCTGATGTTCAGGTGTATATCAGTATGTAGGTCTCTACTTTAAAGAGTCCTCTCCTGCTGATGTTCAGGTGTATATCAGTATGTAGTGTCTCTACTTTAAAGAGTCCTCTCCTGCTGATGTTCAGGTGTATATCAGTATAGTGTCTCTACTTTAAAGAGTCCTCTCCTGCTGATGTTCAGGTGTATATCAGTACGTAGTGTCTCTACTTTAAAGAGTCCTCTCCTGCTGATGTTCAGGTGTATATCAGTATGTAGTGTCTCTACTTTAAAGAGTCCTCTCCTGCTGATGTTCAGGTGTATATCAGTATGTAGTGTCTCTACTTTAAAGAGTCCTCTCCTGCTGATGTTCAGGTGTATATCAGTATGTAGTGTCTCTACTTTAAAGAGTCCTCTCCTGCTGATGTTCAGGTGTATATCAGTATGTAGTGTCTCTACTTTAAAGAGTCCTCTCCTGCTGATGTTCAGGTGTATATCAGTATATAGTGTCTCTACTTTAAAGAGTACTCTCCTGCTGATGTTCAGGTGTATATCAGTATGTAGTGTCTCTACTTTAAAGAGTCCTCTCCTGCTGATGTTCAGGTGTATATCAGTATGTAGTGTCTCTACTTTAAAGAGTCCTCTCCTGCTGATGCTCAGGTGTATATCAGTATGTAGTGTCTCTACTTTAAAGAGTCCTCTCCTGCTGATGTTCAGGTGTATATCAGTATGTAGTGTCTCTACTTTAAAGAGTACTCTCCTGCTGATGTTCAGGTGTATATCAGTATGTAGTGTCTCTTTTAAAGAGTCCTCCTGCTGATGTTCAGGTGTATATCAGTATGTAGTGTCTCTACTTTAAAGAGTCCTCTCCTGCTGATGTTCAGGTGTATATCAGTATGTAGTGTCTCTACTTTAAAGAGTCCTCTCCTGCTGATGTTCAGGTGTATATCATGTTGTGTCTCTACTTTAAAGAGTACTCTCCTGCTGATGTTCAGGTGTATATCAGTATGTAGTGCTCTACTTTAAAGAGTCCTCTCCTGCTGATGCTCAGGTGTATATCAGTATGTAGTGTCTCTACTTTAAAGAGTCCTCTCCTGCTGATGTTCAGGTGTATATCAGTATATAGTGTCTCTACTTTAAAGAGTCCTCTCCTGCTGATGTGCAGGTGTATTCAGTATGTAGTGTCTCTACTTTAAAGGTCCTCTCCTGCTGATGTGCAGGTGTATATCAGTATGTAGTGTCTCTACTTTAAAGAGTTCTCTCCTGCTGATGTTCAGGTGTATATCAGTATGTGTCTCTACTTAAAGAGTCCTCTCCTGCTGATGTTCAGGTGTGTATCAGTATGTAGTGTCTCTACTTTAAAGAGTCTCTCCTGCTGATGTTCAGGTGTATATCAGTATGTAGTGTCTCTACTTTAAAGAGTCCTCTCTGCTGATGTTCAGGTGTATATCAGTATGTGTGTCTCTACTTTAAGAGTCCTCTCTGCTGATGTTCAGGTGTATATCAGTATGTAGTGTCTCTACTTTAAAGAGTCCTCTCCTGCTGATGTTCAGGTGTATATCAGTATGTAGTGTCTCTACTTTAAAGAGTCCTCTCTGCTGATGTTCAGGTGTATCAGTATGTAGTGTCTCTACTTTAAAGAGTACTCTCCTGCTGATGTTCAGGTGTATATCAGTATGTAGTGTCTCTACTTTAAAGAGTCCCTCTCCTGCTGATGTTCAGGTGTATATCAGTATGTAGTGTCTCTACTTTAAGAGTCCTCTCCTGTCTGAAACCAGAGGCCCAGTCTGCTCTGATTGGTTAGCTGGCCGGCTCTGTTGTGATTGGTCAACTGCTAGAGATGTCCCGCCCCTTAGCCTATCACGTACAATGACTTGGAGCGCTAGCCAATAGGAGCGAGAGTAGTGTAGTGAGGAGTCCAATGGAGGCGTTTTACATGCACACTAACCTAACACTATACAGGAAAGAGAAAACACCCAAAAAGCAGAATTGGGCCTCTTTTTAAACCCTTTCACAGTGAACTTTCTGGAGTAAAGCTGGTTCTTGCCCGTGATCCGAGGAGCTGGCAGGGCTCCGCTCCATCCAGCGTTAATAATCAAGGTGCTGAAATGATGTAAAACATATCATTATTAATATCAGCCAACACTGCATTCCATCTATTGCTGTGGTGCAAGATCGAGATCAGAATGGGCCGAGGCGTGGCATTTCGAGGAACATCTACGCATCACCCACACACCCACACACACACAACACACACACCACACACACACACACCACACACACACACAACACACACACACACACACACACACACACACCCAACACACACACCACACACACACACACACACACACACACACACACACACACACACACACACACACACACACACCACACACACACCCACACACACACACACACACACACACACACACACACACACACACACACACCTATCCTAACCATAACCATAACCAACACATGCCTTACCCTAACCAAGTCTTCCTTAAAATTAATGATCCCCCTTATGGGGACTCCAATTTGCCCCATAGGGAGGCGGTCCCCACACGTGACTTAAACAGATTTAGGTCCCCACAAGTATAGTAATGCTAGACCACACACACACACCATTAATTCAATACACCTTGACCTTTTGAGAAACATACTGACGCGACGTGTACATGTTGTTGCCACGCGTACAACTCCTCCGCCTTCCTCCGTCTTCTCTTCCGTCTATCACTTTGTCCATTACACAACACACACACCACACACACACACACCCACCAACACACACACACCACACACACACACACACACCCACACCACAACACACACACCACACACACACACACACACACACACACACACACACACCCACACACACACACACACACCACACACACACACACACACACACACCACACACAACCACACACACACACACACACACCCACACACCACACACACACACACACACACACACACACACACAGGAAATGAGATTCACCCTGCGACTCAGACAACTAAAGGAATTATTTCCGAGCTGCATATTGTGACCATATTATTTCCAATTTGCTAGATTTCTTTCTCGTGTAAGTTGTGTTTAACTTCGAGCGCTCAGTATTGGATCTGCTGTATATTAAAATGCAGTGTGTGTCTGCAACACACCGAGCGACACGGGGATTACCACAGAAGGAGAGTTAATGAAGCTCCACTCACTCGGGTAGATTCCTGTTTTCGATCGCAGAATGTTAATGAGGTGAAAAGGCTGCAACCAGTATCCTGACGTTCTGAATACAACTAATGAAAATGATATTAATACATCCATGTTCCTTTCAGGCTGATCGTCATGGTAACCCCTGCATTTTGAGGTCAACAAGACGTCAAAACAAAATCCAATCCTGTCTATTACCCATAACTGAAACTAATGATAGTAAAACAGATAATAACGCCTCCTCTCTTACTACTTTAGCATTTCAAATTAGCATATTTGACATGGAGCCCCTTGCTCAATTACGCTGCTGTTCTCCTTGAGGGGACTGTCAACTCCATCACTAGAATAAAGTCAGCCGAGCAACAGAAAGAAAAACTAACTCTGTATTTAATGAATGGATATGATGGAGTAGATGAAGTGTGCTTGGTAATAAAGTATAGACAAACGACGTGTAATGGGATATTCACGGCTTTCTGATAACACAACACACACACACACACACCCTCTCATTGAGTCCTGGGTAATTGTGTATTAAAGCTACGGCGTAATGTATCGTTTTCATCACGTCCTGCACGACACATGTAACATCATTTCACTGTAATAAGGTAACCAGCGTTTCATTATCAGCTTCAGCACCACGCTCTTCCATCTTGGAGGATAGATGAGACGGACTTTTATTAATCCCCGTGGGGAAATTGTTTCTCTGCCTTTGACCCATCCCAGTGTTAGGAGCAGTGGGCTGCCATTTTGAACGGCGCCCGGGGAGCGGTGTAGGGAACGGTGCCTTGCTCAGGGACACCTCGGTAGCACTTGGTCTTTCCGGGACTTGAACTGGTGACCTTCCAGTTGCCGAGCCAAGTCCCTATGGACTTCGCCACCACCGCTAAGTTAATATGAAAACATCGTGAATATAAAGGTGGCGACATTCAGCAGGTGACTTGGAAATAGAAGCAATCGAGAAAAGAAGCAGAACATGGCCGAAGGAATCTGCTTTTTGAAACTCAGCTTTTGCACGTACTGCACAGGATTCCAAGTATTCCAATTAATAATATTACCGTGTTCAAGCTTTACAAATGCTTTCTGTTTAATATCTGGAATATCGTTGTGCGTTGGACTCACAAATGAAGACATTGAAGAACATCCACAGCACACACACAACGTGCACGGTCACTCTGTCGGCATCGCTCGTCTCTCATGTCAGAGGGCCACGAGTGTGTGTTGCAAAACGGGATGAAAATACGAGCAATTTAATAGAAAAAGGAAGAAAAACAGGAAAAACTCATCTGTGTTTTCAAGCTCTCAGCTTTTGCACGTACTGCAGTGTTCCTAGTATTTAAATTAAGAGTAATATTACCAAAAAGCTGTTCAATCTTTTCAAATGCTTTCTGTTTTACATCAAATGAAATGGGATTTCTTTTAAGAACATAATCCAGTTACACTGTCGTTAATGTTGACGTTTTCACTGTCAACATGCCATTTAAAATGTCTTCCTTTAGTGCAGTGCTTCTCAAAGTGTGGTCCGCGGACCACTGGTGGTCCGTGAGCGCCCCCCCTAGTGGTCCGTGGGTATATGGTAACATTTCACATTTTAAATAAATAAGTTAATTTAAGTTTTCCGCACTCTCGCGGGAATATCTCCGTAATGGAGCGAGGTTAAGTTTCACTTTCAATTGCATGATATAGCCCAGCGCAACACCTTCGTCACACATGTTGCCACCTGTTTGTACCATGTTCAGGCGATTTTTAATCTGTTCTAGAAAAACGATGTGTTTTTGGATATTTGTGGAGTTAGGTGGTCCGCGAGTGTTTTTTTGGTCCTTGGTATGAAAAGTTTGAGAAACACTGCTATAGTGCATCCACAACGTGCGCTTTCACTCTGTAGGCATCGCTCTTCTCTCATGTCAGAGGTCCACGAGTGTGTTGTTGCAAAACGGGGAATGAAAATACGAGCAATTTAATAGAAAAAGGAAGCAACACATATTAAAACACCGTTTTTTCAAGGGCGTGCTTTCAGCTTTCACTCACTGCACGTTATTCAGAGTATTAGGTTCGTCCTGCCGCTCGGACGCCCCGCTCAGAGCGCAGTGGCTCAGGGGGTAGAAACATGGACATAGTCAGAGGGAGGAAAGGTCTCAACGAACAGAAACTTCACCTGAGGAAAGTGGGAGGAGAAGAAGTGCTTTTGGTGCAAACACTCGTAGCACTTGATGCACTTGTTGGAAACACTTGGAGCGTTCCAGTTCAGCAGAGGATTATATCAAATTACCCTAAGTGTTAACACACATCTTTACACCCTGGAAACGTGCCAGCAGTGGCCAAAGTCAAAAGTCGCCCTTTTTGAAATCATACATCTCACGTCCGATGCATTCCCCCCCCCTCTTCCAGTCTGTGGCTATACGTATGGCTTATCGTCCCGTGTGTGTACATGTGTTGTTCGGTGTTTTGTGTTAAATGTGTGAAACTCCATGAAGAGTATTTATTGAACTGAAAACAGAAAAGCGTTGGATTGGATTCCCCTCCTTAACTCACCCAGTATGGCGAGCACCGTGTTGTCCTTCAGCACCTCCATGGAGCCGGAGCACACGAAGTAGATGGCCTGCAGGGCGTCCCCCTGGCGGATGAGGAACTCCCCCGGGGCGCAGAAGGAGGTCCGGATGATGAGGGAGAGCGAGCGCAGACACCCCCTGCTGGCCGACTCGAACAGAGGCAGCTGCAGCAGCTCCTTGTTCAGGTGCATGGCGATGTCCGCACGCAGCTCGTCAGGGAAGTCCTTCAGCAGCTGGGAGAGGGAGAGGAGGGGGGGGGGGGCGGTCAAATCATCAAATCGTCATTTAAAGGTCCCCTATCGCACTGTTTTTCATCAATATGTAAACACGTTTAAGATACGTTCATAACAAGCGCAACGTGGGAGCATCATATGCACGCAAAATCGGACTTCTGCGTATCTATTGCACGCCTTTGCAAAGTCGTGTCATTTGTACGCAGACTGAAGAGAGTGGGCTGCTCAGATACAGAATATGTCTCTGATTGGCTGAAACACCAAACAGGTCATTGCAGCATTACCCATAACCCCCTCTGTTTCAGCCCTGTTTCCAAAGTGCTGATTCTCTGTCTGTTACTTTAGATGAAGATAAGGAGCCCCTCCCCACGCCCCTCTGAGAGACATTTGGTTACAAAGAACTCAATGGAGCTCTAGAGGAGATTCAGGTGATAGGGGGGGGGTTACCTCGGTTGCTGATTGGCTAATGGTTACACAAGACAACACATCGTTATGACATCATAAAGTGGCCAAAATCTGATCAGCCCGTTTTCCATCAGCCCATAAGGCTTGAATGTGTTTATGAATTCAGTATCAACAGTTCAATATTCACACACTCCTATATCTCTGTGTGTGGAGGTGAATGTAAGTGTCTCTTTCTCTCACCTCGCTGACGTCGATCCCGTTGTTGACGGACCAGGTTGTCTGGAAGCACTCGAGCATGCGTTGCTCGAGGGCTTTGGGCAGCCGGTGCACCCGGATGAAGTCCTTCAGGTCTTTGGTGCGGGTGTGGTAGAGCGAGCGGCGCGAGTACATCCTCTGAATGATGGCCGTCACGTTTCCAAACACCACGGCGTGCATCAGCGCTGAGAGAGGAGAGGGGAGGAGAGGAGAGGAGAGGGGAGGAGAGAGGGAGAGGAGAGGAGTGACCTTAGTGATGTCAGTATTGCTCAGTTTCAGATGGTGAAGTAAGTCCCAGCCGATAGACTCAATGCTTCGATCTATCAGTAACATCCCATAATGCCTCGGCACAGCGGGGATCTTCACACAACGTCCTTATAAGCCCCAAGACGATAAAGATCATGTGGCTTAAAAGGACTTAGCTGCTCTTAAATCACTATGAAGACGGTCTTAAGTGGATCACTGACTCTGCAAGAAGGACTTAACACACTGCTGACATTGAAAAAATCTCCATGTTGAAGAAGACCTTTTGTTTCAAGGGAAATAATGATGTTCTGGTGTATATCAGTATGTAGTGTCTCTACTTTAAAGAGTCCTCTTCTGCTGATGTTCAGGTGTATATCAGTATGTAGTGTCTCTACTTTAAAGAGTCTCTCCTGCTGATGTTCAGGTGTATATCAGTATGTAGTGTCTCTACTTTAAAGAGTCCTCTCCTGCTGATGTTCAGGTGTATATCAGTATGTAGTGTCTCTACTTTAAAGAGTTCTCTCCTGCTGATGTTCAGGTGTATATCAGTATGTAGTGTCTCTACTTTAAAGAGTCCTCTTCTGCTGATGTTCAGGTGTATATCAGTATGTAGTGTCTCTACTTTAAAGAGTCCTCTCCTGCTGATGTTCAGGTGTATATCAGTATGTAGTGTCTCTACTTTAAAGAGTCCTCTCCTGCTGATGTTCAGGTGTATATCAGTATGTAGTGTCTCTACTTTAAAGAGTTCTCTCCTGCTGATGTTCAGGTATATCAGTATGTAGTGTCTCTACTTTAAAGAGTCCTCTCCTGCTGATGTTCAGGTGTATATCAGTATGTAGTGTCTCTACTTTAAAGAGTCCTCTCCTGCTGATGTTCAGGTGTATATCAGTATGTAGTGTCTCTACTTTAAAGAGTCCTCTCCTGCTGATGTTCAGGTGTATATCAGTATGTAGTGTCTCTACTTTAAAGAGTCCTCTCCTGCTGATGTTCAGGTGTATATCAGTATGTAGTGTCTCTACTTTAAAGAGTCCTCTCCTGCTGATGTTCAGGTGTAATCAGTATGTAGTGTCTCTACTTTAAAGAGTCCTCTCCTGCTGATGTTCAGGTGTATATCAGTATGTAGTGTCTCTACTTTAAAGAGTCCCTCCTGCTGATGTTCAGGTGTATATCAGTAGCAGTGTCTCTACTTTAAAGAGTCCTCTCCTGCTGATGTTCAGGTGTATATCAGTATGTAGTGTCTCTACTTTAAAGAGTCCTCTCCTGCTGATGTTCAGGTGTATATCAGTATGTAGTGTCTCTACTTTAAAGAGTCCTCTCCTGCTGATGTTCAGGTGTATATCAGTATGTAGTGTCTCTACTTTAAAGAGTCCTCTCCTGCTGATGTTCAGGTGTATATCAGTATGCATGTCTCTACTTTAAAGAGTCCTATCCTGTTGATGTTCAGGTGTATATCAGTATGCAGTGTCTCTACTTTAAAGAGTCCTCTCCTGCTGATGTTCAGGTGTATATCAGTATGTAGTGTCCTCTACTTTAAAGAGTCCTCTCTGCTGATGTTCAGGTGTATATCAGTATGTAGTGTCTCTACTTTAAAGAGTCCTCTCCTGCTGATGTTCAGGTGTAATCAGTATGTCTCTACTTTAAAGAGTCCTCTCCTGCTGATGTTCAGGTGTATATCAGTATGCAGTGTCTCTACTTTAAAGAGTCCTCTCCTGCTGATGTTCTGGTGTATATCAGTATGTAGTGTCTCTACTTTAAAGAGTCCTCTCCTGCTGATGTTCAGGTGTATATCAGTATGTAGTGTCTCTACTTTAAAGAGTCCTCTCCTGCTGATGTTTCAGGTGTATATCAGTATGTAGTGTCTCTACTTTAAAGAGTTCTCTCCTGCTGATGTCAGGTGTATATCAGTATGTAGTGTCTCTACTTTAAAGAGTCCTCTCCTGCTGATGTTCAGGTGTATATCAGTATGTAGTGTCTCTACTTTAAAGAGTCCCTCCTGCTGATGTTCAGGTGTATATCAGTATGTAGTGTCTCTACTTTAAAGAGTCCTCTCCTGCTGATGTTCAGGTGTATATCAGTATGTAGTGTCTCTACTTTAAAGAGTCCTCTCCTGCTGATGTTCAGGTGTATATCAGTATGTGTCTCTACTTTAAAGAGTCCTCTCCTGCTGATGTTCAGGTGTATATCAGTATGTAGTGTCTCTACTTTAAAGAGTCCTCTCCTGCTGATGTTCAGGTGTATATCAGTATGTAGTGTCTCTACTTTAAAGAGTCCTCCCTGCTGATGTTCAGGTGTATATCAGTATGCAGTGTCTCTACTTTAAAGAGTCCTCTCCTGCTGTTCAGGTGTATATCAGTATGTAGTGTCTCTACTTTAAAGAGTCCTCTCCTGCTGATGTTCAGGTGTATATCAGTATGTAGTGTCTCTACTTTAAAGAGTCCTCTCCTGCTGATGTTCAGGTGTATATCAGTATGTAGTGTCTCTACTTTAAAGAGTCCTCTCCTGCTGATGTTCAGGTGTATATCAGTATGCAGTGTCTCTACTTTAAAGAGTCCTATCCTGTTGATGTTCAGGTGTATATCAGTATGCAGTGTCCTCTACTTTAAAGAGTCCTCTCCTGCTGATGTTCAGGTGTAATCAGTATGTAGTGTCTCTACTTTAAAGAGTCCTCTTCTGCTGATGTTCAGGTGTATATCAGTATGTAGTGTCTCTACTTTAAAGAGTCCTCTCCTGCTGATGTTCAGGTGTATATCAGTATGTAGTGTCTCTACTTTAAAGAGTCCTCTCCCGCTGATGTTCAGGTGTATATCAGTATGTAGTGTCTCTATTTTAAAGAGTCCCTCCTGCTGATGTTCAGTGTATATCAGTATGTAGTGTCTCTCTTTAAAGAGTCCTCTCCTGCTGATGTTCAGGTGTATATCAGTATATAGTTCTCTACTTTAAAGAGTCCTCTTCTGCTGATGTTCAGCTGTATATCAGTATGTAGTGTCTCTACTTTAAAGAGTCCTCTCCTGCTGATGTTCAGGTGTATATCAGTATGCAGTGTCTCTACTTTAAAGAGTCCTATCCTGTTGATGTTCAGGTGTATATCAGTATGCAGTGTCTCTACTTTAAAGAGTCCTCTCCTGCTGAGTTCAGGTGTATCAGTATGTAGTGTCTCTACTTTAAAGAGTCCTCTCCTGCTGATGTTCAGGTGTATATCAGTATGTAGTGTCTCTACTTTAAAGAGTCCTCTCCTGCTGATGCTCAGGTGTATATCAGTATGTAGTGTCTCTACTTTAAAGAGTCCTCTCCTGCTGATGTTCAGGTGTATATCAGTATGTAGAGTCTCTACTTTAAAGAGTCCTCTCCTGCTGATGTTCAGGTGTATATCAGTATGTAGTGTCTCTACTTTAAAGAGTCCTCTCCGCTGATGTTCAGGTGTATATCAGTATGTGTGTCTCTACTTTAAAGAGTCCTCTCCTGCTGATTTTCAGGTGTATATCAGTATGTAGTGTCTCTACTTTAAAGAGTCCTCTCCTGCTGATGTTCAGGTGTAATATCAGTATGTTAGTGTCTCTACTTTAAAGAGTCCTCTCCTCCTGATGTTCAGGTGGTAATCAGTATGTAGTGTCTCTACTTTAAAGAGTCCCTCCCCTGCTGATGTTCAGTGTATAATCAGTATGTAGTGTCTCTACTTTAAAGAGTCCTCTCTGCTGGTGTTCAGGTGTATATCAGTAATGTAGTGTCTCTACTTTAAAGAGTCCTCTCCTGCTGGTTGTTTCAGGTTGTATATCAGTATGTAGTGTCTCTACATGTCTCCAAGCTCTAAAGTGTCTTTTCACCCTCTGTCTGAAACCAGTGCCTGCCCAGTCTGCTCCGATTAGTTAGCTGGCCGGCTCTGTTGTGAACCGTTTAAAGATGTCCCGCCCCTTAGCCTATCACGTAGAATGTGTTGGAGCACTAGCCAATAGGAGTGCAAGTGTTTACATAGGGATGTCACCGTGCTCAGAAAGTAAACAAAACCCCCAAAATGCCTAAAAGGGCTTCTTTAAACCCCACTAATGTCCCAGGTCTCTAATAAAGGGGACATTGTCACACTCTTGGACGTGAGCGAAGCTACCCAGCACCAAGCGAGCTACTCTCTGTTATCGTGTACTTTCTGTCTCAGCCCTGAATGTAATTCTCGCTGCTGAAAAAGCGTTCCGACGTTTACCCGGCCCACTGACACCCAGAACAATGACATCACCTCAGGGTGACTTCCCCTTGAGGCACCCTGACCCCCTCACCTCCACTCTGGAGTGAAGATGTATACATGTCTTTGTGTCGCAGCTGAAGGGCACACGCTGTGCAGGGAGCTCTGGAACTCAGAGGGATTAGTGGGGCTTTAGGGTCCTCTCTTCACTCGTCCTCTCTTCGTGTTTAAGTTGGCTTACTCTGCGCTCTGTGTGTGTTTATTTTAAATCACCCCAACACGATAAAAACGCCGACTCCAACAAACCACGTTTAATTAAAGGATGAGGAAAGCTTATTCTAGATCAGGGGTGTCAAACTCAATTTCATCGCGGGCCACATCAGCATTATGGTTGCACTCAAAGGGCCGGTTGTAACTATATAATATACATATATAAATACATAATATACATAATATACATGTTTTATATGACATTATTGCCTCTGCATTGGATTATTATATTATAGGGTAATAACTTCATAATAACTACGTCTGAAAGCAGGGCGAATAATTGCAAGTCTCTTCAGTGGTGCATGTCACAAAATCAGATGCATTGTGGGACATGTAGTTTATGGGCAACCTGCTTCTGTAAATCGGCCAGGAACCGTATAATATATTCTTTGCAAGCTCTTTCGGGCCACATAACATGAAGTTGCGGGCCGGATGTGGCCCCCGGGCCTTGAGTTTGACACCCCTATGAATCTAGGTTATGGTATTGTTAAAAACCCCATGGAAAGATGAAATATATTCTGCCTCCGCCCCAAGCTGAACGTTTGCTTCCGAAGAACAGCTGCGACAAGTGGACGAGCTATTCATCATGGAACACTGTCAGAAAATATTACTTTCAGCATCTTAAGTCTGCTTTCCTCCGTTTCATAATACAGGGAACATCTTCAGGACTGACACAACAAGACATCTGTCCTCGCCTTGGACTTTAAGAGACTGGGATGGTGATTAATATAAAGATTAATCTGCAGCCATATTCTGAGATAGATCTTTAAAATGGGTAAAATATATAATTGATTCATTAGATTATATTTGATTAGATGTACTTTATTGATCCCAAGTGGAACATTGGGTTTTTTTCCCCGACCAACTTTGAATTGAGTTCCCCATCACCTTCACAGACACACACATACAGAGACCGATTGTATACATTAAAACACAGTTTTTTGTGACAGTAGCAAGTTAACAAGGGCCTTCCCCACATGAGTTAAACATACATAATAAATAAAGTGAATACATAATCAGTGAAAATATATTAATCTATATATTATCTGGTATAACAGCTACTTAGCGACCAACTAAAGAAACTCCTAAAAGTGTGTACTTATTTCCTAAAAACTGAGACAGTTCTCTCACCTGTGGATTAATACATATTGATGCTCTGTTTATATATATATAACACTTGGTACATGTGGGACCGAATCAATACACCTGGGATGTAAACACTAGAAACTGAGATCCAGAAAACCTAATATCGATGCTATTATATTAACATTTAAAAAGATATAACTCCGAGTTCTTCACCGGAAAATAACAGATATTATTATCCAGGAAATGCTGTGCACCGACAAAAACAATCTTCTGAGTATTGTGGTGTGTGTGTGTGTGTGTGTGTGTGTGTGTGTTTCATGTATTTATTGTGGAAACACAATATTTCCAATGTCACACGTGAGTTCACATAAACTCCATGCGG
>JAMFTG010002735.1:0-20000 GCA_023974075.1 Chaenocephalus aceratus
ACTATACTGATATACACCTGAACATCAGCAGGAGAGGACTCTTTAAAGTAGAGACACGACATACTGATATACACCTGAACATCAGCAGGAGAGGACTCTTTAAAGTAGAGACACTACATACTGATATACACCTGAACATCAGCAGGAGAGGACTCTTTAAAGTAGAGACACGACATACTGATATACACCTGAACATCAGCAGGAGAGCACTCTTTAAAGTAGAGACACTACATACTGATATACACCTGAACATCAGCAGGAGAGGACTCTTAAAGTAGAGACACGACATACTGATATACACCTGAAATCAGCAGGAGAGGACTCTTTAAAGTAGAGACACTACATACTGATATACACCTGAACATCAGCAGGAGAGGACTCTTTAAAGTAGAGACACTATATACTGATATACACCTGAACATCAGCAGGAGAGGACTCTTTAAAGTAGAGACACGACATACTGATATACACCTGAACATCAGCAGGAGAGGACTCTTTAAAGTAGAGACACTACATACTGATATACACCTGAACATCAGCAGGAGAGGACTCTTTAAAGTAGAGACACGACATACTGATATACACCTGAACATCAGCAGGAGAGCACTCTTTAAAGTAGAGACACTACATACTGATATACACCTGAACATCAGCAGGAGAGGACTCTTTAAAGTAGAGACACGACATACTGATATACACCTGAAATCAGCAGGAGAGGACTCTTTAAAGTAGAGACACTACATACTGATATACACCTGAACATCAGCAGGAGAGGACTCTTTAAAGTAGAGACACTATATACTGATATACACCTGAACATCAGCAGGAGAGCACTCTTTAAAGTAGAGACACGACATACTGATATACACCTGAACATCAGCAGGAGAGGACTCTTTAAAGTAGAGACACTACATACTGATATACACCTGAACATCAGCAGGAGAGGACTCTTTAAAGTAGAGACACTACATACTGATATACACCTGAACATCAGCAGGAGAGGACTCTTTAAAGTAGAGACACTACATACTGATATACACCTGAACATCAGCAGGAGAGGACTCTTTAAAGTAGAGATACTACATACTGATATACACCTGAACATCAGCAGGAGAGGACTCTTTAAAGTAGAGACAATACATACTGATAAACATCTGAACATCAGCAGGAGAGGACTCTTTAAAGTAGAGACACGACATACTGATATACACCTGAAATCAGCAGGAGAGGACTCTTTAAAGTAGAGACACTACATACTGATATACACCTGAACATCAGCAGGAGAGGACTCTTTAAAGTAGAGACACTATATACTGATATACACCTGAACATCAGCAGGAGAGGACTCTTTAAAGTAGAGACACGACATACTGATATACACCTGAACATCAGCAGGAGAGGACTCTTTAAAGTAGAGACACTACATACTGATATACACCTGAACATCAGCAGGAGAGGACTCTTTAAAGTAGAGACACTACATACTGATATACACCTGAACATCAGCAGGAGAGGACTCTTTAAAACTAAAAGGCTATAGATGTATACACAACTAATCCACTGATTGTTCATGTTATTGTTGAACTGTGGAGTTTCTGAAGGAGAACTGTAGAAACTAGGTCAAATCCAGAAAGATATGCATCTCAGCCACAAAACATCACTCGCTAAAAAGCATTCAGAAGTTGCCGTCGTCACTTGGAGTCTAAACGCCTTTAAAGGTCTGTCAACAAGAAACATTCAACGACTGCTGCTACATAGCAAACATCAATGTTTTATGTGAAGCCAACAGAAGGAAAAAAAGCCCATATTTCCACTTCCCGAAAACCTTCTCTCAATGAGGGTGAATTAGTCGTCTTCGTTGAAAGAGATAACCTGAAGACAACAGATGCCAGATGTTGTGAGGTTAGAATAGAGAAGGATAGCTGGTTCCTGCTGGGGGAAAATATTCATCTTATCAAAAATTCCCTTTGCACAATCATCTCGGTGCAACTTCCAGTTCATCACAGCGGTTTGATGTTGGGGGTCCCTGGAAAGCTCGTATCGCCTGGCTTCATCTCGTGTAATCCATTTGCTGCTACTACTACTAACTGCCCGACAGTTAGCATCTTCGAAGCCTCTAGCATACAGATCTGTGAGCCCTTATGGATAATACATCAAGCATAGGAGCCATAAGCTGCTTCGAGTTGTCTTGTAGAGATGTGAAGCCACAACACAGCCATTGTGTGTTCGAAAAGATACACACACACACACACACACACACACACACACAACTTGTGAGGATGAAATACGCTTTTTTTCTTTGCACAGCAAAAGCAATATAAGCTAAAACAGCTTAACATCTGACCGGAATCTACAGTATGTGTGTGTGTGTGTGTGTGTGTGTGTGTGTGTGTGTGTGTGTGTGTGTGTGCGAGCGATTTATTTGGATCCTATGTTACTCTGAACTCTTTAGAGTGACTTAAGTTGAGTATACAGTACACATTACACCAACATATGTTTTGTACTAACTTGACTTTATCAAATGTCACTTTAAATTACAATGTTCTTTTTTTGGTGTTCAGATTTATATCCAACTGTTTAACCACCACTGCACACACTGTACATTTCACATTTATATTCAATTTAATATTCCATTCCTTACACTCTTAATGTAAATAATATCCTGCTTTATGTTGTGTCTAAAGCCTTAAATAGTGTTTTATTGACAGAGTTTATAGATGTGTTGTCATCACGGTCTACTGTATATTTTCTACTTTTTAATGCTGTTTTAATTATATGTTGAGATGTTTAAATTCTAGAGATGTTTATTTCTACTCTTTAATTTATACTTATGTGCAATGCCTTGTGTTTGTTTTTATCCCAATTTGGGATCAATAAAGTACCTCTTATCTTAACAGGTACTTTATAATCACTTATTACACAGCTTAGTTGAATACTGGATTCTGATTGGTCAACTTGGACATTCCAGAGGTCTGTTATTTCTTGCTTGCAGACCGTTGCTAAGGATAACAGACCATTGCTAAGGATAAAATACTGTTGCTACAGAGAACAGACCGTTGCTAAGGAGAACAGAAAGTTGCAAAGGAGAACAGAAAGTTGCTAAGGAGAACAGACCGTTGCTAAGGAGAACAGAAAGTTGCAAAGGAGAACAGAAAGTTGCTAAGGAGAACAGAAAGTTGCAAAGGAGAACAGGCCGTTGCTAGGGAGAACAGACCGTTGCTAAGGAGAACAGAATGTTGCTAAGGAGAACAAGCTGTTGCTAAGAAGAGCAGGCCGTTGCTAAGGAGAACAGGCCGTTGCTAAGGAGAACAGACTGTTGCTAAGGAGTACGCTCTGGCCTACATTATTAAAGAATAAAAATAAAAGATTTTGAGCTGCTATAAGTTTAATGTTTCAAAGATAACATTACAATACAGTCGTACAAGGGAATCCACAGTAAATGGTAAATGGACTGTATTTAAATAGTGCTTTTTCCAGTCTTTACAACTCCTCGAAGCAATTTAACATATACAAGTCATAGCTCATCCATTCACACTCTGTTGCCACCTGCTCAAGGAAGCTAACACTCTTTAGCACACCAAACCGTAAGGAGCAACTAGGGGTTAAGTATGTTGCCCAAGGATACATCAACGTTGACTGTTGCTGGGTGTTCGAAAGATAACTTCACTGCCTCTCAGCCACTAGAGAAACACAATCTTTGAGGAGAGACTCGAGCTTAAGACATCTTTAATGAAGAGTTTAATTTATAGAATAATTTGAAGCTGCAGTTTAGGGACCAGAGGCTCGGGGAGGAGAGTTGGGAGGCTGACAGAGACACAGAAAAAGCTCAGAAATGTCGCCTAAAAGAAATCAATGTTATAAGAGAAAACTAAGCAAGGCCAAATTAGGGTGAGCTTGCTTTCAAAACATGTTTTATATCGACTGCTGGGGCGAAACTGGAGCTAATTATTTTCAAAAGTGAGCCTCCGGACAATATGAAAAATGGGAACGATACACAAAGCCTTCAGCCAGATTAATCTGATAAAGAAATGACCCATTTCAGTTCCAATTGGATCCCCAGACAAGCAAGAGGTGGGTTTTTTCTGTGAAAGCCGAGGTCATGCATCCTTCAGCTGCAGCCTAAAGGGTCGCTTTCCAGAACACGATTATTAATCCATAAACAAGAGGAGAGTTAAACCCAATGCAAAGAGTTGTGGACTGTCGAGAGAAACAAAGCCTTACCTGAGAATTGTTAAATATGTCATATTCTAAATGCCATACTTTGAGCAGCAACGGTAAAAACACAGCAGAACAAAAGCCTCCTACGCGCCTTCTGCCACCAACACTGAAATATGAATAACAAAGGAGGATGGGGAAAGGGAATGGGTGACATTATGTAAGGGCTGTAACTAAAAAAATAAAGAAAAGGGAAAACAATTGTGGCTTTCTAACGGTAGGCTAAAGAGCTGTCTGCACTCAGACTACTGGCAGGGAATATTAATCACCAGACTCTACAAAAAAAACATCTCGCATGTTTTCAAGATGTTTTCCTAGCTCCTCAGAAACAAGAACACTGGCTACAAAGTGATTATTCGCCTAAGAACAGACAGACATGAACAGTTGTGTCTCAGAGGAATACTTCTTTCTACCAGGAACTTGTTGGCAGAGAAATAAATATGATTAAAAACAACCCACATTCAAAGGTTAGTAAGGTTTTTTGTTGATGGTCTTTCCTTGTTACACAGCTTAGTTGAATACTCGATTCTGATTGGTCAATTTGGACCTTCGAGAGGTCTGCTATTTTTTGCTAGCAGAAGAAGACGGACAGGAAGTAAACACTAAAGGGAACACGGTATGACCTCTGCGGTGTTTCAAAACTGGTTAATGGAAAAGAAAATGGGATGAATTACAACAGAACCAATTTTCAGACCATTTACATTTTTACAAAAAAACGATATAAACACACTACAGGAACGAGGAAACGTCCGGACGCAGAATAGGGCCTCTTTGATATTAGAACGGCATAGAAATAGATGGGCCTTTTTCCAGGAAACAAAATGAATGCTCACGAGTGTGGCTTAAAACACATGATTATACAAAACAGTTTCTTATGATTGCCCCGTCTCACCTGCACAGTCCTGGGTCTTCCACTCCAGACACTGTCCGTAGGGGAAGGAGACGGTGTAGGCGGTGGAGTCGACGCAGCGCTGCGTGCTGCTGCACCACATGCACTCCATGGCCTGGCTGGTGCAGTTACTGCAGCTGGAGCGCAGAAAGCAGGACGTCTTGCAGGTGCGGGAGGTCTGAGTCTGAGGAGACCCTGAGAGAGAGAGACACAAGATAACCTTTAAAGGTCTCCCATCATAAAAATGCAATGTTGATGTCTTTTATACATAAATACGTGTCCCCGTGCGTCAGGGAACTCAAAAAGTGTCGGAAAATAAAACCCTCTCTCTTTTTCTCCGTACCCACATCTCTAAAAACGGAGCTGATCCAGATGTGCGTCCGATATGACGTAATATCTCAAATGTGGGCGGGCTTTAGACCCACGGCCCAATCAGAAACGTTGCTATCAGAAACAATGCACGACGTGTTTTGGACGTAATATGCCCATGTTTACATTAGCATCGCTAACACTCAGAGCTAACCTGTACTGGAGAGAGTATGTGTAAAACAGAAGGATATGGCGTTTGATCGCGGCAGCATTTAGCTGAGAATCTGGGTAGAATTCTCCGGCATAAGCAAATCCTTTTTTTTTTAAACAAATGTACGGACCCAGAATCAGCTCTTTAGTAACAGGGCTGAAATAGAGAGGGGTGAGGCTACACTTGGTGATCTGTTTAGTATTTTGAGCTAAATACTTCAAAGACATGTTTTTTAAATATTTGTATATATCTGAGACCTATAAGTACTTTCACCTCCTCACCCAGTGCTCTGAACCATGTATCCAACCACACCCTCGTGCTCTCCTTTATCGTCATTGAGTCTCACCTGCAGGTTTCTCACAGATCAGTCCGTCAGTGGGAGCAGTGCAGGGATTGGCTCTCAGGCCAGGCCCCGCCTCCCTCTCCAGGTACGCACAGAAACCAGAGTCGCTGGGTTCTCCAGGTAACCATCGCAGGCTGGTGTTAGTGAAGGGAGAGGAGTCCTCCCAGCCCCAGTACGACACGTTGATCTTCCTCAAGCCCACCCAGGGAGATAAGGTCTGCAGGGAGTACACACATCCTTTACTCAAGTAGAAGTACACACATCCTTTACTCAAGTAGAAGTACACACATCCTTTACTCAAGTAGAAGTACACACATCCTTTACTCAAGTAGAAGTACACACAGCCAACTGTTTTTTTATAGAAAAGGTCAAAGCAATGGTTGACAAAGGAGGTGTTGTTGGTGCAGTATTTCTGGATCTACGCAAAGCCTTTGATACAGTCAACCATAAGGTCCTTCTGTCCAAACTGTCGGCTTTTAACTGCTCTCCATTAACACTCAGTTGGATTGAATCATACCTCACTGGTAGGCGTCAGCATGTTATCGTCAATAATCGACTCTCTCCAGCTCTAGACTTAAGCACCGGAGTACCACAAGGTTCAATACTTGGTCCACTTCTTTTTACCCTATATATGAATGACCTGCCATCTGTCTGTCCTGATGTGGAAACACAGCTATATGCCGATGACACTGTGATATATGTGCATGCCAGCACAAAGCAAAAGGCTGCTGATAAACTGACCTCAGCTTTAGTGCTGATCACTAGCTGGCTACACCGCTCCTGTCTTCAGCTTAATGTCAACAAAACAGTTGGAATGTTTTTCACAAAAAGAAAATGCAACATTGTGTCAAATATAAGCATCAGGTGAACATATTAACATTGTGCCGCAGGTTAAGTACCTTGGAATCATTATTGACTCTAATTTAACATTCAAAACACAAGTCAAAAAAGTGACCCAAAGAGTCAAGTTTAGCCTAGCAAATTTTAAATACATAAGAAACACAATGACATTGAATTCTGCCAAATTATACATGAATGCCATGATCATGTCACATCTAACATACTGTCTCACAAGCTGGGGTCAAACTAACAGCTCCACACTGAAGCCACTAGCAACCCTGTACAAGCAACCCTCAAAGTACTGGACCAGAAACCTAACCGCTCCCATCCCTGTACCATCCTCAACAAGCATAACATCCTGAGTTGGGAAGATTTAATAAAGTATAGGAACATCGTTCTGGTGTACAAAATCCTGCACAATACAGCCCCTCCACCTCTTAACTCATTGGTTACTCAACGTAACAACACCAGACGGACCACTAGAAGCTCCACACGTGGCGACCTATCAGTCCCATTCAGGAACAGTACTTTTGGTCAGTCATCATTCTCGGTCACAGCAATACAAAACTGGAACTCTCTACCCACTCAAATCAAAGACATACACACACATCCCACCTTCACAGCTCACTTAAAAACATGGTTCACTGAGAACTACACCTGCACACACTAGTCTGTGTTAAGTATGGCGTGAGTGTTACATGTTGTGTTACATGTTGTGATCATGGATGTTGCCCCTCGTTTCTGTGATGTGATTGTGATGTGCTATATGTGACATGTACTGTATATAGTAACGTGTGTTGTTTATTGTTCTCTTTTATCCTCTTTCCTCCTTTTTATTTTATTTTATATTTTCTTATAACTAATGCTGTTGATATATTGTAATTTTAAGGGTGTCTATTACCATCTGGCCGGGGACAACGGCTGGAAATTAGCCATGTCGGCTAAAGCTGCTCCATTTACTGTTTTTGTGACAGTTCATCGATGGGGACTGTCCACGACACTATAAATAAATAAACTAAAACTAAACTAAACTAAACACATCCTTTACTCAAGTAGAAGTACAGATACTCGTGTTTAAAAATACTCTGGTGAAAGTAGAAGTACTGACTAAACTAAAGTAAAAGTAAAGAGGCTTTGAAGTGTCCTTAAGTAAAAAGTACCCATAACTAGCAGCTGCTTTAAAGAGTACCTGACCTCCCTTTATATCAATAGAACAATAATGTCATTGTTAGCTAATGAATGTTTCCATGGTAACCAACGGCAACATGACAACGTTTCCATTGGTCCCTCTTCTTTAGAGAAGACCAGGAAGTGATGGATACACGGATCGTGTTCCAACCAATAGGCACGCAGTGACTCTAAAGAATCCTGTTGGACCTGTCTGCTGCATTCGACACGGTGAACCATCAGATCCTCCTTCACTCTCCAAGAACTTGGAGTTTCAGGCTCTGCACTTTCCCTCCTCACCTCATACCTCAAAGACCGCACCTACAGGGTAACTTGGAGAGGGTCCGAGTCCGACCCTTGTCAATTAACTACAGGGGTCCCTCAGGGCTCTGTTCTCGGTCCCCTCCTCTTCTCCCTGTACACAAACTCGCTCGGATCAGTCATTAGCCCGCATGGTTTTTCATACCACTGCTACGCTGACGACACCCAACTAATTCTGTCCTTCCCCCGCTCAGAGACCCAGGTCGTCGCACGCATCTCTGCTCGTCCAGCTGACATCTCTCAGTGGATGTCTTCTCATCACCTCAAGCTCAACCTTGACAAAACTGAACTGCTTTTCCTTCTGGGAAAAGATTGTCCCACTCTTGACCTGACAATCAACATCGGCCCCTCTGTTGTTTCCCCGACTCAGACTGCAAGGACTCTGGGTGTGACCCTCGATAACAACCTGTCCTTCACTGCAA
The DNA here is from genome assembly GCA_023974075.1 of Chaenocephalus aceratus. Lineage (NCBI taxonomy): Eukaryota > Metazoa > Chordata > Actinopteri > Perciformes > Channichthyidae > Chaenocephalus > Chaenocephalus aceratus. The sequence continues at coordinate 8,718 of JAMFTG010002735.1, forward strand.
ACATCGCTGCTTCAACCCGCTGCTGCAGATACACGCTCTACAACATCAGGAGGATACGTCCCCAGCTGACCCAGAAAGCCACGCAGGTTCTGGTCCAGGCTCTCGTCACCTCACGCCTAGACTACTGCAACTCCCTCTTGGCTGGTCTACCTGCATGTGCCATCCGACCTCTGCAGCTCACCCAGAATGCAGCAGCTCGTCTGGTCTTCAACCTTCCTGAATGTTCCCACACCACTCCGCTCCTCCGCTCCCTCAGCCAAACGACTCGCTGCACCCTCGCTGCGAGGGGGACCCAAGTTCCCATCAGCAGAAACACGTGGGTTTGCTATCCTGGCTCCAAGATGGTGGAATGAGCTCCCATTGACATCAGGACAGCAGAAAGCTCACACACCTTCCAGACTGAAAACTCATCTCTTTCGACTCCACCTCGAGGATAGAACTATTAACAAAGCACTTATATACTAATAAAGGACTGGCTTACCTAAAGCCAGTTGAGAAGCACTTGAAATACTTGGCTCTATGAAACCTGATGTACTTTATGATTCTGTTTTCTTCAAGGTTGTGTCTTCCTGGTCGAATGTACTTATTGTAAGTCGCTTTGGATAAAAGCGTCAGCTAAATGCAATGTAATGTAATAATGATCACGCCACCAAACACATATTCAGACTAAAGGAACCAGCTGTTTGGAAAATGTGAGAAGTAGAAAGTACAGGTATTTTGGTTCAACATGTAAGAAGTAGAAAGTACAGGTATTTGTGTTCAACATGTAAGAAGTAGAAAGTACAGGTATTTGAGTTCAACATGTGAGAAGTAGAAAGTACAGGTATTGAGTTCAACATGTAAGAAGTAGAAAGTACAGGTATTTGAGTTCAACATGTAAGAAGTAGAAAGTACAGGTATTTGAGTTCAACATGTAAGAAGTAGAAAGTACAGGTATTTGAGTTCAACATGTAAGAAGTAGAAAGTACAGGTATTTGAGTTCAACATGTAAGAAGTAGAAAGTACAGGTATTTGTGTTCAACATGTGAGAAGTAGAAAGTACAGGTATTTGAGTTCAACATGTAAGAAGTAGAAAGTACAGGTATTTGAGTTCAACATGTAAGAAGTAGAAAGTACAGGTATTTGAGTTCAACATGTAAGAAGTAGAAAGTACAGGTATTTGAGTTCAACATGTAAGAAGTAGAAAGTACAGGTATTTGAGTTCAACATGTAAGAAGTAGAAAGTACAGGTATTTGAGTTCAACATGTAAGAAGTAGAAAGTACAGGTATTTGAGTTCAACATGTAAGAAGTAGAAAGTACAGGTATTTGAGTTCAACATGTGAGAAGTAGAAAGTACAGGTATTTGGGTTCAACATGAGAGAAGTAGAAAGTACAGGTATTTGAGTTCAACATGTAAGAAGTAGAAAGTACAGGTATTTGAGTTCAACATGTAAGAAGTAGAAAGTACAGGTATTTGGGTTCAACATGTAAGAAGTCAAAGTAAAAAGTCGTCAGAAAAATAAGAATTGGAGTAAAGTACTGATACCAGAAACATGTTCTCAGGAAGTATTTGTACTCCAATACTTCCCACCTCTGAAAATTAGATAGCATGAGATTAGTTTTCTAAGCTAACGAAGGATTGCTCGTGTTTTTTATATTTTATTGTCATTTGATTGAGCCAAACACTCCGGGAAACATCTGGAAAGCAAAGTCTGAATGCTTGAAATAAAGTGTGAGAGGAACGAAACCACAACGTTAAAAAAACTGGTTGAGAGTTTGCCGAGACACATGAAAGCTGTGTCATCCAACAACAATCGCTTTCTGAAATCTAACAGAGAGAAAACATTGATTTTGTTTAAAAACAACAATAAACTTGTTTTCCTTTGGTTTATTTGAGCTATAAAAATCATGAGCATCTATTTTTGTTTTGTTTGTAAAATAAATTAAAAGGAACTATTTCTGTATAACCCTGATTGTATACATGTACACAGCCAGTGTTTTAAAGGGGACCTATCATGCACTTTTTGATTTATTTTCTACATCACCATGTGTCCCCGGTGTGTCGGGGAACTCACGCAGTGTCCGGAAATAAAACCCTCTCTCTTTTCCTCCGTACCCAAATCTCTAAAAACAGGGAACAACGGAGCTGATCCAGATCTGCGTCCGATATGACGTAACATCTGAAATGTGGACCCACGGCCCAATCAGAAACGTTGCTATCAGAAACAATGCCCGACTGCTTTGGACGTAATATGGTCGGTGTTTACATTAGCATGCTAACACTCGGAGCTAACCTGTACTGGAGAGCATGTGTGTGAAGAAGCAGGAAGTAGAAAGGAACTCAGCTTGTGGTGTAACCGGCAAGAGAGAAAGCCTTTGAGCTCCAGACTGTTTCAGAGCCTTGATAATCCATGATATGGCGTTTCATCACGGCAGCATTTAGTTTAGACAGTATCTGTCGGTAGATTCTCCCGTATAAGCTCCGCCCCTCTTTTTTGTCTGTTATTTTTTAAAGCTTTATCCCCAAATCAGCACTTTTGAAACAGGAAGTGAAATAGAGGGATATGAGGCATGGCTAGAATGATCTGTTTGGTGTTTGGAGCAAAACACTTCATAGACATGTTTTTATATATTTATATATCTGAGACCTCTGCTAATGCCTAAAAATAGCAAGATAGGTGACCTTTAAAACTGGGGAAAAAACAAAATAAAAAATCTATTGTGTGAGCAAATTACTGTAAAGGGGCCTATTCTGCTCATGTTCAGGTTCATGTTGGAATTCTGTGACATGTTTCCACGCTGTAATGTTCAAAACGCTCTTTACTTTTCTCTTTTCACGCATCCCTCGCAGGGATTTTAGCCTTTGCAGACCGTTAACATGCACCAACACCGATAGAACACTACAGGGAGGGGAAAGGGCCTCTTTAACCCCTTCAAAGAATGAGAAGTCCCACAGCTGGTAACTGTGAACAACATAAATGATGTTTGACATGAAAGCAGATCCGAAATCAAACCTTCTGTAATTGTTATAAAAGCAGAAACTCCTCAGACTCCCAGCGATAAGTAATTCAGGAAAGATCTCCAAAAGGGTCTGTAATTAAAGAAGCTGAGTGAAGTGGAGCTTGCTGAGAAAACAAGTGTGATTTGTTTAATAAATGCCCATGATGATATGCAAAGATGTTTGGTAGAAATCTAAAAGTGATTTCCCACAGGAGTGATTTCATAAAGTCTAAACAGCCTAAACTCTGTGTGGAGGCTGTGGATCAGTGGATAGAGTGTATTAGCGTATTCGTTATTCTCGCGTCCAGGAGAGAAGCTTCAAAAGTAAGAGTCTCTGAGAAAGGTTCAAAAGGGTACTTTAATTAAAATGGCGCGGTAATGTTACAAGCAGGAGATGGTTCAGAGAGAGGGAGAGCAGAAGAGAGTCCACACACATTCGTCCTTCCCGCCCGCTGGCTGTTCGCTCCTCCTCTCTGGGGGCTGTGGTGACGTAGGGGACTTCCCCCCGCGGTCTTCTGTGTCCGATATCGCGTTAAACAAAGGATTTCGATATTTTACATTCATTGCTTACTTCCACATGCCTTTTCTCCTCCTTATCTCTTTCATAACTTTAGATGTAACTGTGGAAATTGATGTGAGATATTGTACCAAAGAAGTGTGTTACATTTGAAATGGCAGAAGGTCTTGTTGCAATTTCCAGACATTAAAAGAGTTTTTTTGAGTTTCTCTGGTAATTATCAATAGTAGCAGTTAAGTGAATACTGTTCAAACAATACCTGTGTTTGTGTTTTATAGTGATTTCTCTGTTTTATCCTTTCATAAATGTGAGGACTAAAATGGCGATAGACAAAGGGCTGTTAAAAGTAAACTGGGTTTTATTAGTGTGGGGGAGGGGAAGGTATGCAGGACAGGGTGCTTGGTGGGGAGAGTATATTCTGTTTTAGATCTCTGGCAGGCCAGGTTTTAAGGAAATCTACATATCTTTATACAATAGTATATGTGTGGGTTTATACATTCCTGTGTGTTAATAGTTGAAGGAACAAAAGGTACATTTTTCCTCTCAAATATAGAGAGGTTTTTTATAGATTCCTGAAACAATGTTCCCTTTTTCTTAAAAGTAGATTAGCGCAATAGTGTTTTTCTTTGACAGTTTACCTGTTTATCAAAAGAGTGTTTTAAGCTATTTGTGAAGAAGGAAGATGCAGAATTAATGGTGATTTCTGTTTTGAGTGTAAAGATTATCCCAGAGTGTTTTTCTGGGTTAAACCATCGATAGGCTTTGCAATGGGGAAGGACATCTCCCCTGATTTTTAATGAGGTGCATCCTGCAGGCCTTCCCAACACCTGTGGCTTTCATAGCTGCCATGCGCTGATTCCCTGTGAGATAGCGTTTTGGTATCTCCCAAATGAAACGCCACCCCTTCTTAGTATTAGGGAAATGTGTATCTGGTTGTTGGGTCTCTCTCCATGCGCTGACAAGACGAAAGGATATCCGCAGCGCGTGAATAAGGGCGGGAGTACTCCACACGTTGCTTATATGATTCTTTGAATTGTATAGTAATATATTATATCGTATTGCATTATTACTTTGTTTAATTAAAATGGATTATTGTTTAACTGGTATCCTAGTGTCTTCTAATTCCCTCCCTGTTATGATTTCAAGCAGGACTCGTCAAAACAACACGCGGTGAGGAGTTGGGTTGTAAGAACCCCCACCCCCCAACAGTAACGCATGTTAACGGCGTCAATTGCCACTTTAATGATACTACTGGACGGTAGTCCCGGATGTCGGCATGACGGATTTTCAGAATAAAAGCTTGGTATTAAGATTGTGCGAGAACTTCCGGTTTTTTTCAGAATAAAATAGCATTTAAACTGACGGTATGTTTTAACTAAATTATGCCATAAAACAATGATTTTAATTTCTAACAAGTGCTGGACTTCGAATCAGGGGGTAGCAAGTTCGAGTCCCACTGCAGTCAGCATGTGGATGTGTCCCTGAGACTCGTCACCCCAAATTGCTCCTGTGGGGATTGCCCACAGTACTGAATGTATGTAAGTCGCTTTGGATGTCATGTGGTGTCTGTATGTATATATATGCACTGAAATGCACTCGGGTGGAAACCCCATGCGATCTGGGTGGCGACTCGTTGATTTTGCAGGAAAATCTAATGTCGATTTTAACAAAAAAAAGTGGCATGACATCACAAGAGACTCAGAATCATCATCGTTACAAAGCAGCATCAAACGGTACATTCAAACCAGCACTTCCTGTTCCTGTGTTTTCCCATCTCTCCTGACGCGGCACATTGATCAAAAAGTCAGTCTGCGAGTCGTCAAAACACGGCAGCGTATCGAATGACATTCAGACCACCCAGATTACAAGCCGACAGCTCAATCTGTGTGGGAGGCGGCTGATCTGGAAATGGCTCAATGAATAAAGAGTCACGCATCCTGTCACTCCGTTTTTCACACCTCTGGGTTTACTGAGATTACAAATGATGATGAAGACGATGGTGGGATAAGAAGGATGAGTTCAGTTGGGTTTCTCATACCTTGAACTCCATGGCAGACAAACGTGCTACAAGACCCGAAACACTTACATTAGGAATTGGGAGACCAGGGGACACTAAAGAGTGACGCACACAGCTGGGAGACCAGGGGACACTAAAGAGTGACGCACACAGCTGGGAGACCAGGGGACACTAAAGAGTGACGCACACAGCTGGGAGACCAGGGGACACTAAAGAGTGACGCACACAGCTGGGAGGCCAGGGGACACTAAAGAGTGACGCACACAGCTGGGAGACCAGGGGACACTAAAGAGTGACGCACACAGCTGGGAGACCAGGGGACACTAAAGAGTGACGCACACAGCTGGGAGACCATGGACACTAAAGAGCGACGCACACAGCTGGAGACCAGGGGACACTAAAGAGTGACGCACACAGCTGGGAGGCCAGGGGACACTAAAGAGTGACGCACACAGCTGGGAGACCAGGGGACACTAAAGAGTGACGCACACAGCTGGAGACCAGGGGACACTAAAGAATGACACACACAGCTGGAGACCAGGGGACACTAAAGAGTGACGCACACAGCTGAGAGGCCAGGGGACACTCAGTCAGGAACTCTCATTTGCAAACAGAAGCACCTGCAGCCTATAGGCAGTCACACGTATGCTGTTTCCATGCTGCATTACGCCACCCACCTTGTCTTGCAGCTGGTATTTTTGCAGCTCCTCCAGAACAAAATGGACTTGTTTGTCCGTGAGCAGAGAGGCGATGTTTCCTCCCAGGTTTTTGCAGTAGTGCTGGGCGTTATCGTAGCTCTCGCTGCTGGAGTTGATCCTCAGACAGACTTCCCCGACATGATGCCAGCCCTCCCCACACAGCTGGCCTGAAACACAACACACACGGTAGCAATAACTTAGTCATCAGAGCCTTACAACACTAGATTATATCGATCCAGCCGGCTAGTAACTCAACTTTGATAGATAATACATAATTGGCTTGTAATGTTGAGTATGCTAACATGCTAATGTGTGGTTGATATTGTGTAGGATTGTATCATCCTAATGTTTAGCTTTGGTTAGCAATATAACGTCATATTGTTTAGCTTAAAGTGGACCTATCATGCTATATTTTAATAATACATTGTAGGGCCATACCGATATAAAACATGTCTGTGAAGTTTTTTTTCAAAATACCAAACAGATCACGCCATGCTTCATTTCGCTCTATTTGCTCTTTTCCAGCCCTGATTCTGTGAGAAGTCTTCTTCGCTGCTTTTGTGGCAGACTACAGCACCACCTACAGGCCTGGCATATGTACTACAGCGTCTCCAGCGCTTTCGGACAGCAATGGCCGGCTGTGGCCCAACCCCTCACTCCCCTGATAGGTGGAGAGTTGCCCATATAGGCGGAGCTCCTCGTCACTGACGTCAGACTATTTTCAAATCTGGATCAGATCCGTTAAAGCCCCGTTTTTAGAGATTTAGGAATGGAGGAAAAGAGAGAGGGTTGTGTTTTCTGACACACCGGGGACACATATTCAAGTATAAAAGACGTACAAAAGTGCATTTTGCATGATAGGTCCCCTTTAAGCTAGTAGGTAGAGTATGAGTATGCTAACATGCACATCTGTGGCTTATAATGTTTAGAATACATCAATATCTACAATTAGCTGCTTAAAAGTGCTCACATTAAGCATGTGTAACATCACATTGGAGATCAAGAGGAGTAAATAATCAGAAATGCAAGAAAAACAAGGACACTTAAAGACAACACATGTACACTTAGAGAGTACAGACTAACTCTGTAAAAAGGAGTTCAGAGCAGATAGACCAGACAGTAGGAGGAGGGGTATCATAATTACCAAAATGTTAATAGTTAGCATTTGTAACAGTTATTAAGTTTTAGATCAAGTGAGGAGTAAATAATCAGAAACGCAAGAAAAATACAGAGGCTTAAAGATAGAAAGTTGACCCTTCGAGCAGGGATCACCAACTACATTTGTCCAAGGGCCAAAATTATTCCTAGAGACCACTTTCGGGGGCCAGCGATTATATATATAGCCCTGAATTTTGAAGTTGTTGGGGGGGGGGGCTAGTGGAGCGTGTCGCTGGAGCCTCGGAGCGGGAGCGCTAACCTGATCACTTCTTCTTCAGGGCAGGGAAGGCTACGCAGTACGCAGGCTACTGTCCCGCAGCGGCTGCCTCTCTGTGGGGGGGGGGGGAGCACGCTCATGTACGTCAAAAAGCCGGAGCTTCGCCGCGAGGCTACAGCCGAGCGCATAAAGCAGACTCTCACGGCCCCTACACACGGCGGCGTGCGTTGCCGCTTCAACGCTTCTGCCCATTCACTTTGAATGGGGGTGACGTCACGATTCGCCGAACTGCATTGTGGGAGCAAAGCGTAGCTTCTCTCGCGGTGCTCGCTGCAAAAGTAGAGCAATGTTCTACTTTTGCCGCCTCGACGGAGGCGTCAGCCAATCAAATCCCTCGTATGCAATCTGACAGTACAAGCAGTAGCCAATCAAACCGGGTGTATGCTGGGAGAGCCAGACCGCAGTTATTTCCCATATGTCAAAACATGGAGGAGAAAATTATCGTGGTGGTAGGGAATCACCCGGTACTCTATGACCATGCGTAAAGCGAGAAATAAATAACCAGAAATGCCAGGAAAATGCAGAAGCCAATAAAGTCAAAGCGTTACAGATTACAGGCCGGCTCTGTCAAAGAGAGCAGACAGCAGCAGGGTTGTTTACTTGGTTGAGGTAAACCTGGGTTCATTAATTCAACGTGAAGGCAGACAGAAGCAGCAGCTAAAGCCAAACTGCATCGTGGGAAGGCCGTTCGTTCTCAACACGAGGCAGAAAGAAGCTGCTGGTTTCACGCTCTTTAAACATCCCATGTAGACTGAGAGTAATGAGGACAGATCGGTGGACAGTCAGGTCATGTGACGACGGTAGAAAGCTCACGGAGGGCAAGCAGTGGAGAAGATGGAAGTGGATGTAACCGCAACAAATAAACTGCGTAGCCAGAATCAACAGACGATTGAAAGCTTTAAAACAAAACACTTAATAAAAAACACATGTAACTGATGTTTAAAGGCTGATGTAATGTTGATGCTGTTGTTTCAGATAAGCACACCAGATTCTTGCTTTGTGCTGAACTGAGTCGTCAGTCACATCACTCCCAGGACTCAGACGGGATGAAGAAAAGGGAATGTCTGTGATGATGGAAGAGTTTAAACGGAGGCTGAGAAACTCATCCATAAAAAGCCATACAGTCATTCTTATACGGGTCAGGCAGTCATTCTTATACGGGTCAGGTAGTTGCATGTTGGAGTTTATTATACCGTAGCCGCCTTTGAAATAGCCAGGATGAGAAGGAAAGGAAAAGCCTGTTTATTTTGGACTGATTACATTCACAGGCCCTATAATGGCTTCCTTCATCAATCCTTTCATGCTAAAAGAAAGCAAATACCTGCTTTCTTTAAACCCCCCTAAACAATAGCAATGGGCCGTAATCATCCAAAGATTAGACGGGAAAAAATGGGTGAAGAAGGCGGAGTATACAAAATAAATAGATGGATAAGGTTACGGTCTTTGAGATAAACATGGCAATTTAGCGTAATTAGTCATAACACCGTGTGTAAAGAAAAGGCCACGGCGGTGGAGCGGGAGTTTTTCCATTAACAAAGCTCCTCTCAGCCCACACTGTTGTGTAGCTTCGCAGAAATAAGAAGATGTATTGTGTAGCCTTGTCACACTAATGGACTCGGAAGAAGGTGCACAAAGACAGGCTGATTTCCCTCATTGTGGCCAGTGGACCTTCTTAAAAGGCCACGTCCTCAATGGCCCAGTTCCCATTCGAACAGGAAGCCAGGCATTACACTTTAAACACTGATTAAATAAGTATGCATGCTAGAACCAAAGTAAAGTTGGGCAAGTTTCAACTTCAAGTATCTTGTCTGATCTGCAACACACGTTTGACGCTGAAGTCGGCTGTTGCCTGGCCGTGTTCTCCTGCGTTTTGGCCATGTGTCGCACGGGAACACACCGCACCGACTTCAGTGCGTGAGTGGCAATAACTCTCCTTACCAGCAGGCGGCTGGGTAGGGTGGTGTATTCGTCATTCAAAAGAGGCAACAACCGGAAGACAGAGAAGAAGAAGAGTATCTTTTCTCCGTAATATCATACAGAGCTGGCCTCTCCTGGATCAAGGTGATGAGCAGGTCTTCGTTTGCATCATTCCAGATCGCCATGATGAGATGAAAATGAATAGCAGTCTGTGTGTGCCTTCTTAAATCGTTTGTTTACGTCCCTCACTTCCGCTTCGCTTCTCATGCACTGATTCGCTAGCTGAACAGCCAATCAGAGTGATTATTTGGTCCGACTGCCAGACCCGATGCATGGCCGATTCAACATGTTGAATCGGCCATGCATCGGGTCTGGCAGTCCAAATAAGGCGTGTCACGGTCGACGGTGCGGGACACACCAACCTGACTACGGCGCCGCGAATGCCCGACAGCCTCTGACGGCCTCTGACTCCCAAAATCGGGTTGGTGTGTCAGGGCCTTAACAGTACACACAACAAACAAGCATGTCATCACAACGACGTGGCCTTGAAGTGAAGTTGGTAATGGCCGGCTGTGCTGCGTCTTTCTCTGTAACCTCTCTGGCACTCAAATGCCAACGCATTGTTGAGGTTGAGCTGTGATAGACCAACGTCTTTTCGCAGAGCTTGCATTTAACTTCCTTTGGACTTGTGAGTTCGAAGTAGTTCCACGAGGAACTCTTTTTACCTGCCGCTTTGTTCATCTTTAGTCGCACGTGTGAGGGAGAGGGGGGGTGGGGTCGGTGTGTAGCGTGCTGCAGCAGCAGTCTGCTCTGCACGCAGGCTTCCTCCAAGTTTACAGTAAAACAAACTGGGGGTGTGACCAATGACAATTATTAATACTATTACTATTATTAGCATATATATATTTATATATATTTTGGTTGAAACTAAGCCAGAAAAAAAAAAAAAAAAACATAAATAATAAAAAAAACATATATATAATAAAATCGATTTTTAAAAATAATATTCGATTATGGAGACTGTAGCGAATATTCGAATAATCGAATAATCGCTGGCATCCCTATAGCATAGGTCTCAGATATATAAAATATATCAACAACATATCTATGAAGTGTTTTGCTAGTGATTCTAGCCACGCCTCATATCCCTCTGTTTCACTTCCTGTTTCAAAAGTGCTGATTCTGGGTACAAACAGGTCTCTCTTGAGAATAATAATATTAATAATAATAGATTTAATTTGTTAGCGCTTTTACAGGTGCTCAAAGACGCTTTACAGATATAGTGAAGAGAAAATAAAATAAAATAAAATAAAGGAACAACAAATAAATATATAGTTAAAGTTAAAGTCAAATAATACAAAAACTGGTTAAAAGCCAGATTGAAGAGGTGAGAAAGAGACCATGCTGTGCCTCTCTTCCTCTGTTTCTTTCTTCTCTCGTCCTACCCCTGTCTCTCAGACCTATCCTGAGGGAGCACACGCGTTCTGCCTCTCCATCTCCGAGGGTCAAAGATTCCTTTGAGCGATCTGCGCCGGCCCGCGCCTTAAGCCTTGGACTTCTAATAGAACTGCTCGGGTCTTGATAGATTGAGTGGGGAAGTTCAGGAGAACAACAATTCCCAACGAGATGTTCACCTGTATAAATAAAGGCTAAATAAAAAATATATATATTAAAAAAAATACTGAAAAAAATTAAATAAGAGGGGGCGGAGCTTATGC
>JAMFTG010002736.1:0-21799 GCA_023974075.1 Chaenocephalus aceratus
CTTTGTTACATTTCAAGCCGTAACCTTTGACATTAGGAGCAGCGGAGGCATCAATCTGCATGTACTCTTTGAGCCGGTTCTAATGAGAGCAAGTTCAAAGCGGTCGGACCTTCCTTTGCGGCGTCGAGAGTACTGTCGGCATTGCGAATGTGACCTCTGACCTCGGTTTTGACCTTGTCCGAGGTCGCAGGGTCCCCATATTTTGCAAGCGGGTTCCACACAAGTGCAACAACACACTCTGGGAGTTTCGGAGCGCCAACCACATTTTTTAAATTTTTTAATTTTCTTCCCATCTGCCAACACAAGCCTGTCATATGCTAAGCTTCCAGACAGCATTTGGTGAGAAAGTTTGACATTTTATTGAAAAAGGTTCTGGGTGGGTTACAATTTACATACTTCAGAATCCTGATCTGGGCCTTATTTAGAGGCCCCCTGTGAAAAAATTATCTCTTTAGCCCTTTTCAAAGTACTTTAAACACTCAAGGAGCACTGCAGCTTCTCAAAAGGCCTTAACGGAAGGTTTTTGTTACATTTTAAGCCGTAACCTTTGACATTTAGTCGCACCAGAGGCATCCATTTGCATCTGCTCTCCGAGACGGTTAAAATGACATCAAGCTCAAAGCGGTCAGACCTTCCTTTGTGCTGTAAAGGGCACCGTACGGCATGAAAGCGTGACCTTTGACCTTTGGAGCTTTGTTACATTTCAAGCCGTAACCTTTGACATTAGGAGCAGCGGAGGCATCAATCTGCATGTACTCTTCGAGCTGGTTCTAATGAGAGCAAGTTCAAAGCGGTCGGACCTTCCTATGCGGCGTCGAGAGTACTGTCGGCATTGCGAATGTGACCTCTGACCTCGGTTTTGACCTTGTCCGAGGTCGCAGGGTCCCCATATTTTGCAAGCGGGTTCCACACAAGTGCAACAACACACTCTCAAAGGCTCGGAGCGCCAAGCACATTTTTGGAATTTTTTTCAATTTTCTCATTCTTCTCCAGCACTAGCCTCTCAGACTATTCACGTAAATCAGAATTATGTGAGAAATTTGAAATGTTATTGAAAAAAAAATTATGGGTGAGTTTAAGTTTCCATACTTCAGATTCCCAGACACCCCCCCCCCCCCCATAAGTACATGGTACAAATATTTGGTAAGTGGGACCCATATTGGGTTGTCGTACACCCCCCCCCCCCCACACACCATTACAAATATTTGGTAAGTGGGACCCATATTGGGTTGTCGTACACCCCCCCCCACACACCATTACAAATATTTGGTAAATGGGACCCATATTGGGTTGTCGTACACCCCCCCCCCCCCCACACACCATTACAAATATTTGGTAAGTGGGACCCATATTGACTTTCTGCCACCCCCAACCCCCCCCCATCAGTATAAGTACACAGTACGTTAATATTTGTTTAATATGTGGTAAGTGGGCCTCATATTGACTTTCTGCCACCCCCCCATGCAGTACAAGTACAACCCTATTAGAACTATTAGAACACCGCCACCTAGGGTCCAAGAACGTGCACCACACAAATATGTTATTTCCGGCACAAATATAGTGGCGACGGGACTGCAAATTCGGTGGACCATCCCTTGGCCCCAATATATGGACGGCGCTGCTATATCCCTATGGGAGAATTGGACGGCCGGGCACTAGAGTGCTTCCAAAAAATAGAAAGTAGTTAAACAGCCAAAACTAAGTTGCACAGCAACACAAAAACTCACTTGACAAAAGGTCTAAATCGCAAGGTAGGTATCAGGAGTCAAAAGGCCTAGGTGCTCACGACAGGAAACATAACGAACTGACAAAGGAACAAAGAAACACCAGGGCTGTATATAAGTGAGGGGGATGGGCACAGGTGAAAACAATCAGGGCTGGTCCAAGCAATCTCACGGGCGGGAAAACACACAAAGGCAGGAACTGTGGGATCTGGAATGACAGGAAAGATTACTTTCAAAATAAAAACAGGAAGTGACAAGATCAAAACACAAAACTAGAATAAAACATAACTAAACCTAACATATCTGTCGAGTCACAACAGAGAGGGTATGGAGCCTACATCATTTTCGTCCCTAGCAAATGCTTTACACCCCTCCCTTAGCACTTCTCTTGCTAAGGTTTGCTGGTCACCAGTCAAGTGATCTAATGTCACTGGGGGATCCCAGGTTTCATCACAGTCAGTAGTGGGGCAGCTTGTACCTAAGCAGTCTGTGTTTTGCTGTGTATTTTTGTCGGGACCTGGTTGTGTCTGTCCTTGTGCCGCTGGTTCTGTAGCTGCTGGGTACACAGCCTTCACACTCTCAATGTGTCCAAGGCTAACTTGGGGGCCTAGTGTGACACTGTGTGCTGTAGTCAGGCCCGGCTCCAGGATGAAATGACTAAGGGGACTGTTAAAAAATCAGAGGGGGCAATTTTTTTTTCACAACAACAAAAAATACTGGCAATGTAATGAATTTACACACCAAGCTTTGTTCCTTCTCACTGCTCTACAATCTCTTTGCTTCTTCATTTTTATTCTGGATTTACCCCTCTCATTCTGTTCTTTTCCTCTGATCTTTAATAATAGATAGTACATTATAAGATGGCTGCACTTTCGTTAACAGACTAACATTGATTTGAATTTATACATTGATTTCCTCAATGTATAAATTGACAGGCTCTGTAATTATACCATAACCTTTTCTCCTCTATCCCTTAACTCGTCTTCCTATCAGATGTACTTACTTGCTTACTATCTACTCCAGTGGTTCCCAAACGGTGTGACACTGGTGTGCCGTGAGGCAAGTCCGGGTGTGCCGTGGGATTTTGTGACAACCATACATTATTATTGCAATATACAACTACACAAAAATAACTATTTTTTAATGTACTATATCAGTACTTTGTAGGTTTATATGTACGTAATCTGCACGTCCACATCTCCACGTGCAGTGCTGCATAAACATGGCTGAGTCAGCGATAACTTTCGAGGGGTGGAGGTATGCCCATTATTTTGAGTTCGTCCGAAGAATAGACAGGAATGTGACGGTGAGGTGCAAACTGTGTCCAGGCCAGAAGCTGTTATCCACTGCTGTAAACACCACGTCAAACCTCAACAAACACCTGCAAAGAACACATGCTAAGGTGAAGCTACCGCACACGCTATTTGTTGTTTGTTTATATCATGTAGTCTGTTCTTCTTCTCTGTCTTCCGGTTGTTGCCTGTTTTGAATGACAAATACACACTACCGCCGCCTGCTGGTAAGGAAAGTTATTGCCACTCACGCATGCGCAGTTCGTATGTGCTCGGCGAGTAAAGTAACGAGTTACTTTATGTAGATAGTAACGAAGTAGTGTAATATATTGCTCTTTTTTTTTTTAAAGTAATATATCATGTAATTTTTTTAGTAACGACCCCATCTCTGGTGTTGGCGTTCTCTACTCTGATTTACATGAAGAACAACAGGAGGTCACGGCTCTCTGTTGAACAGGACTTGTGAGTGGCCCTCTCCTCAGTGCCACCAAGGATTAAAAAAGTATGCGCGCCCCGACAGGCACATGTATCTCACTAATTTGTAAGTCGGCAAAATATTTACAATAGCACATGTTTCAATGCTGATTGCTGAAATGTTACATTTATAATTTGTAGTTCAGGACCATGGACAATGCAGCTTCCTTGCATTGACAGTAATATAGTTGCCTTTGTCACATTTTATTTGGCATTAGTAAATAATTATGCACATTTACAGATATTTTACATGATAATAACATGTGTTATAAGGGCTATTTTCACAATAGGTGTGCCTTGAGATGTTTACTTGTCCTTTGGTGTGCCTTGGGCACAAAAAGTGTGGGAACCACTGATCTACTCTATGTCAGGATTAAAGAACAATTCATCTGGTTGATTTTTTATTTTCAGGATTGAATGTTCAAACCAAGTCCTAAAACCTGGCATTTCCTAAGAAAGTGAATAATATATAGACAAACTATAATATAAGATACAATACTACACAAAATGGACAGACACAGATTACAAATAAAGTCCCCTGGTTTTCCTCTAGAGTCTAACTGCCATGAGAAAAATCAGATCAATCCGCCACTAGATGTCGCTCATTGTACCAATACTGTTTATATAATACATACTAGGGATGTCCCGATCACCTTTTTTTGCTCCCGATCCGATTCCGATCATTTGATTTTGACAATCTGCCGATACCGATTTTTCCCGATCCGATCTTTATGCAATGCATTAAGAGAAAAAAAGGTAACAGATAACGGCTGGTCATCCAACGTGATGAATTCAGCTATCTTGGCTGTTATTTTGTTGGCCTTTTCACTGTTCTGGGGCAGTTTCTCTTTCCTTTTAGAAGTCTCTGAAAGTGTCGGTTGTTTCAGTGCCGTTACCTGAGTGGCCGCTGTGTACTCGTCGTGTTGTTGTTGGTGTTTGTTTCTCAGGTAGCGTATTAGATTGGTCGTGTTGAACGTAGCTCTGTTCTTTCCACCACGCGGAACCTCTGCCTCGCAAACATTGCATCTGGCTGTTACACTGCCTTCGTTTTCAATTTTATAATACTTCCAAACTCCTGACATTTTCTCTGTCCCGACTCCCGAGTCACCAGCTGAACATAGCCTCTCGTTAGCTTACTGCTACTATTAGACACTGCGTCCACTCTGTTGCCAGATGTGAGAGAAATAACCAGGTCTGAAAACAAGCCCATACATGATGTTGTGTAATTTTAAACCAAAAACTAAGTCCTCAGGATGACTTTAAGACGTGAACATGGTCATTTTTGTAAAATCCCGATCCCCGATTTTTATCTCCCGATTCCGATCTTTTGAAAATCACGTGATCGGCTCCGATCCCCGATCACGTGATCGGATCGGGACATCTCTAATACATACCTATTATTATTATTATTATTATTATTATTATTATTATTATTATTATTATAGTAAAAGGGCTCGCTTTGGCAAAAGCCTGATCCATACAGGAAGCCCTAAATAATAACAGGTACCCATCATGTGTGGTGCTATCTGTAGTTGTCTGTCTTATTTGTTGTTGTTTCATAGTGTTTTCACAGTGCTGTAAAATGAATTTCCCCCTGGGGACAATACAGCTAATTTAAACTAATTTAATATTCAATCCCACACTTGGCCATTGAGAACATACATTCGTAATTGACCTCGTTTAAAGCACTTTTGTTGTAATACTCTGGATTTAGTTGTCACTACTAGCCGAGTTTATTTTTTCCAATATTTCGCGGGGGCAATTACATTGAATTAGAAGAAGAAGAAGAAGAAGAAGAAGAAGAAGAAGAGAAGAAGAAGAAGAAGAAGAAGAAGAAGAAGAAGAAGAAGAAGAAGAAGAAGAAGAAGAAGAAGAAGAAGAAGTGTGTAGTGTAGCTGTAGTGTTAATAACTGAGACAGGGACAGTGGCAGAGTTACCTCTTCTCATAGTGAACAGAACTTCTTGGATGTGCAATCCCTCAGGTAAGCTGGTGTTCATAATTGGACTGAACAGCATGACAGTATCCTCTTCAGTCTGCATGCGTGTGCGACATTTCACTATGGTAACTTTACCTGGGAGTAACACAACTTTATCCTTGCCTGTTTTTACTATGGTCCCCTCAGAAGTAGCTTGATGAGTGTGTATTACCTGGATAAAAGTGTGTGCAGCATAAGAGTCCATTTCAAAAGCACCGCTCACAACTGCTGTAGTGCTGTCACTTCCTGCTGTGCCCTTCTGTTGCTTTAATTGTTCATTGATCACTTCCTCTATTACATTAAAGCCAACTATAGGGTCTTCAGCCACATTTTGATCACTGGAAACTAGAACTGGCACTAGCAGACTTGCACTAGAAGTCTCTAACCCGCTCAGTTGGAACTCTACTGGTATCCATCCTATAAATGGGATTTCTGTTCTATTTGCAGCAAGTCCATTTAGTGGTTCTGGCCCTAAGAGTTCAGCTATAGGTCTGATAGTTAGACCCTCCAGAAAAACGCAGGCAAAAATTCTTGATTATGCGGGCTAAAATCCTTGATTATGCGATTAAACATGCAGGGTTTTTATGTGATTTTATGCGGTGAAATTGCGGGAAGTTGCAAATTATGTGGAAAGTTGCGAAATATGCTAAATATTTTTTTGTTTTAAATATTGGGCTGTCTTATTTATTCTCTCTCACACACAACCTGCCACTAACGTTAAACCCCTTTACTATTCAATTAAACACATTCAATGTTTATTTATTGTAAAAGCAATTGGGCTATTTTAATCACTCTCACACACACACACACACACACACACACACACTTCTCCGCCTCATTCTGTTTTCATTTACTTGTTCGTTATCTGACCAGCTTCAATCTTGTAGGCTTCTCACCTCGTTTCTTGTAGCCCTCGAAAGGGTTTTGGAGGTTGATGCCTCGGTGAGTTGTTTGGCTTTCTTGTCCGCAGCAGCAGAAAGTATTTTCGAATGGTTTAATGAATCAAAGTGGGTCGTCACCGTCGAATTTCTCT
The DNA here is from genome assembly GCA_023974075.1 of Chaenocephalus aceratus. Taxonomy (NCBI): domain Eukaryota; kingdom Metazoa; phylum Chordata; class Actinopteri; order Perciformes; family Channichthyidae; genus Chaenocephalus; species Chaenocephalus aceratus. The sequence goes on from JAMFTG010002736.1 coordinate 6,500, forward strand.
TATGCTCCAACACAGTTGCACAGGGTGCAGACTACTTTCCCCCCATTTTCGTGCAAGACATCAGGGTACTGCTTTGCCCGGTCTTTAGCAGAAATGTTCGTCGGTAAATGAGATGGATTAGATGTTTTCATCTTGGTGTTTTCTCTCTCGTGTGAGTTCCACACGTTCACTCTACGGTGTTGTTTACCTTCTGTGTTGCGCGAGCTGATGACGTTGCGTCATCATCACTACTTCACTTCAAGACGAGTTAACTTTTTTTGTTCTCAACTTTGTGTGGAATAATGCGGGGATTATGCGCCCTTTTAATAAATATGCGCCCTTTTAAAAATCTGCGCCATTTTGCTGATTATGCGGTAAATTATGGGATCGCATAATCACGTTTTTCTGGAGGGTCTAGATAGTGCTGTGTGGCAGGTGTTCAGCTCGCCATTGTTCATTTATTACTGTTGCCTGAGCACGCGTATCCCACAATGCTGTCACCGGTACGTTATCAAAAGTACATTTTACCATTTTACCGTTGCCAATAAGTTTAATAAGTCTTTTATCTTCTTTAGCTGTACTGAGAGGTAATTAACTTTGCATGTCTCTGGAAAGTTGTTTTTATGTCTCTTGGTTTCTGCTAAGTGTTCTGTAACTAAACTTACTGCTTTACACAGAGGTTTGTGTTCTGGCCAATGATGCTTCTGACAGGACCTGGAGCGATCAGCTGTACTTGAACAACCTGCACATGTCACAAGTCTCCTGGTTGTAGACAGTTGTTGCAGCGGTGGGACCCTGACGGCTGTTGCTGGAGTACTGCTGGTCCCCCTGCAGCAACCCTCCGAAGTTTCCCTGCGCCTGGCGTGGAGCTCTGCATCCTCTGGATATGTGTCCCAGCTGTCCACACTTGAAGCAGTGGCTACAGTTGACTTCCTCTCCTTTGTCCTGTCAGTCCCTGCACGCTCTTCTACGGATGCTGTTGTTCCCTGTAGCTTGCCTGTAGTTCTGTGGCCTGCCAGTGCTCATGGAAGCTAACACCATACATTTCATTTCTGCAACCTCAGTTTGAAGCTCTCTTACCAGAGTCTGCATCACAAGCTCTTGTGGAGGTTGGGCTGTCTTTGTCTTCTCCTTGTATGTGTCTTTAGCATCCTCCTGCAGTATTTTCTGCATGGAGGGGTCAGGTGACTTATTGTTAGTTGTCTGTAGTTCAGCCATTCTGGGTGTTTTGTTTTGGTGGTGTTACGTTTGAGTTTATTTATTCTTTCTGCCTCAAGGCTTCCTGCTTCATTTACTCTTTCAATCAGAGTTTCATCGGTCACCTCCATGTCATCAAGGTATGGCTAAATCTGGTATTTGATGTTGTCACTGAGCAGCCCTGTACCAACTGACCATAGAAACTTCTTATTGAAGCAGTCTATATTTTAGTTCAATAGCTCTGAACAAAAACTCTTGAGCTGATTCTTTCGGCTCCTGGGACATGCTGATACATTTTTGGGACAGATCTGACGTGTCATCTTCATTGTAATGCCCCTTTAATATTATCTTTAGCTGAGGCAGAGTCAATTCAGTCTTTATTTCTAGCATGTCACGCAGCTTTACACCAGGGCTAATGGCCCTTATCACAGCCTCGATTACTTCCGACTCACCATGACCCTTGCGAAGCCCGCTCTCCATCTGGTGTATTAGGTTGGTATATGACAGTTTGTCACGCTGCCCTCCTTCACCGATTTGGCGGCAGATGCAAAACTCTCGCCTGATGGTTACCTCTGGCACCTTAGCTGTGAATAGTGTCCCACTAGTGCTGCTGCTGACGCCAGGGGCGGACTGGGACTACAAATCAGCCCGGGACTCTCGACCGGCCCACTTCGGTACCGCCGGCGCAAAATACCGCTAGTAAATTGTCGACGGGGGGTGCTAGTGACTTACTGCAGAGGTAGACATTAAGGGTAAAATGCCACTGGCCTGGCCAGCATTCGTCCAAAAAAAAAAATCGACTAACCATGAAGAAAATTAACACATTTGTTGCAATAGACTATTGCAACAAATGTGTTAATTTTCTTCATTATTAGTCGATTCATGCAACATTACTACTTGTACTACATCATTTGAATCATCAGTTCTTCCTCATTTTCCTCAATTGTTCATATTTGGTTTATTATAATAATGATATTGTGGTCATTGTTAAAAAATGTCTGCTATGAGTATTATTATAATGCGCTTTCTGCCTTCCTGTCATTAGGAGTTAGACATGTAATGGCTATGTAATTGATTTGATTTGGACCTTCATTATCCTAAACTGCTGGGACATTTCGCCAATACCTTTATATTGTCTACTCTTCACTTACTTGTCAGCATAGGTCGGCATTGATGTACAGAGCCGACAGAAGACCTTGTTTATATTGGCATCATATTGAGAGGTGCAGTGACGCGTCCTAAAACCAGGAAGTAAGCTGCTGGTTCCCTCGACAAAAAGCAATGGGATTTCTCCACAGGGTTTTGGAAAATAGCTGGAAATAAGGTCTGTGCAAAACAAACCTGTTTGATAAATGCACGTTTTGTTCAGCCGGATAATCTCCACATGTCTACCCTACTTTTATAATTTTCGAATCATAAATCTAATCGATAGATCATAAAAGGGTTTTAGGATGCGTTAATGCACCACTAGAAGCCAACTCCATCGATCAAGCTGGCTGAAACTTTCTCTCCCTCTTCTTCTCATACTCCCTGTCACTCTCCTTTAACTCCTCCGGTGACTTTCTTTTATTTGAAGATTGTTTTTTGCCCGGCTACCGCTGGTATTAAAAACATGTTGGCGAATGGTTAGGTGGCTCGATAGTCTGTAGTGAAGGAGCGCGCTCCCGCTCACGGGAGCCTGCTCGCGCTGCGCTCCCAAGCGGCAAACTGTGGGGTAGAGCCGGGATGCCAATACGGAAGTGCCACACACTGCAGTTCATATATTGGCCGATAGGCGATGGCTGCAGAAAGGAGCAATTTCCATAGACCACCATGTTAAAATGCCCAATTTTACAGCAGAAAAAAACATGTTTCTACCCCTGGCTCCATACATTTTATTATCGATATAGTTAGATTCCACCTTCATGATTATGAATCTGTGAGTGAATTGTTTTCTAACGCAACCCTTTTATTTATATTAGGTCTTAAAGTGTGTGCATAAATGGTGCGCTCCGCAGCAAACAGCTGTTTGCTTTTCACCCAACAATGACAACCGACTCACGAAACGCTATGTTGTAGCGTTGATAAACGAAACAATTTAACTAAATTGCTAGTCAAAATACCAATACCACAGGACATTTTTTTTAAAGCAATATTTTTAGTGGCTCGAGCGGGCAAGTGGAAAGTACGTTATGCTGGCCCGGGGTGTCTTAATAGTGCTTCCGGGCCAGCGGGCCATTTAATGTCGAGCCCTGCCGGTTACCGGCCGGCCCACATCGTCTGACCACCGGCCCACTTCAATACCGGCCAGTCCGCCCCTGGCTGACGCCATCTGATATGTTTAGTTTTTCACTCAGGACTTGGCAGTGCTCGCGCGCTTTTCTGTCTCCGTCTTCCATCAGGCCCTCCATGAAAACTAGCAGCTCTTTAATTACTTTACATCCAAGATGGTCGCAGCGTGAGTAAGCGCATATCAAGCTTGTCTGTTTGTTGCTGTTAAATTAGCTCTTTAATGCTCATATCATAGCTAAGTGGCTCACTACGGTCTCTGGATTATTGTATTTTTTGCATTTGCAACTATGAAGGGAAACATGTCTCTGCAAACTTTGTGGGACGCGATTCAGCAAATCAAGACAGACATGCTGACTCACATTGACTCAAAAATGGATACCATTCAAAGTAGCTTGAGCAGGATACACAATTCCCTGTCTAGTCTGCGAGACCAGGTCAATTTGTTAGAGCAGCGTGTAGGGGCTAATGAGGACAATGTACACGAGTGTGACGCTCGAGTCAAGCAGCTTGAGAAAGACAACTCCTTCCTAATGTCTAAAGTTGATGACTTGGAGAACCGGAGCTGACGTTCTAACCTTCGCTTCGTAGGAATCCAGGAATCCGCTAAAGGCAGTGACATTATCGGCTTCATGTCTCGGCTCATCCCGCAGCTCCTGGGGCCAGATGCCTTCCCTACTCTGCCGATCATTGAGAGGGCACACCGCTCACCGACTGCCAGGCAAAACTCCCGTGCCAGCCCGCGGGCCATCATGATCGAGCTGCTGAACTTCCAGGACAAAGTGAAAATCCTTCGTCTTGCCAGGGAGAAAAAGTCTCTGGACTACAACGGGAAACACATCAGCATATATCCCAATTTCAGTCCCGAGCTTACCAGAAGACGCCGGAGCTTCGATCCAGTCAAACGCAAGCTCCGTGAACTCAACATGAAGTACTTTCTCCTCTACCCTGTGCACGCTCTGCGATGTTGTTGATGGTACACAACAACGCTTCTCTACCCACAAAGACGCGGAGGCAGTCTTCATGTCTACCTCAAACTCTCCTGGGTGACGAACATCCCCAGAGATGAGGCTGCTGCTAATGGTAGCATGTTGATCCACTTCGATGATGCAGCTAAGTGACTTTCTCCTTGGTTTCCTCTCTTCTCTTCTCTTGTTTTTTATTTTCTCATCTTCTCTAAAAACAGATACCTGTTTACGTGACGTGTCATGACTGCTGAGATGTTGTTGACACTCTCTTTTGTGTTTATTATAACTTAATATAACAGGTGGGCACCCGCCTGGCTCTTTCAGTTGTGTTGTTTGTTTACATTTTACAGTGACTTTGACGTCACTTCTTCTTCTTTGGCACGTTAGAGCCCACTACTATTGCAATACTGCCCCGAGTGGCTGTTATTGTTAAATAATGTTTGTGTTCGGTCGGATGAATTTCTTTGAGCTATGACTTCTTTATCCTCTTCGTAATGCAGACTGAGCTCTGTGTAATTATTTATTATGTTTAAGTTTATTCATGGTAATGCTCTGGGATTTGGTGTCCAGGGCTGCTGGGCCTTCTTAAAGGTTGTTTTGTGTTTTTCTGTATTTTTCTTTTTGTGTTTGAATGTTTTGTATGTCTGTTTTACATTAATGGTTGAATCTAGCAATCTTTACAATCATGAATCGCATGTATGCGTAACAAGTGACAGGAACATTATTTGCTATTATTTCCAGACTGGATGAATTAAAGGGTATAAAAATCATTCATTTGAATATCAGGAGCCTATTGCCCAAAATTGATTTACTTCGGATATGGGTTGTTCTACATAAACCTAAAATCATCACACTCTCTGAAACTTGGCTTAATAGTAACATTTCCGATAGTGAACTACAAATCACAAATTATTTGCTTTACAGATCCGATAGATGCAGCAGGGGTGGAGGTGTGGCTATTTATGTCTCCTCTGACATTGTGACTGAGCTAATTGCTACTTCTATAGAGCCTCTACATTTTGAATGCATTTTTCTTAAAATTATTTTTCATGAAAATAAATGCTTTAACTATTGGTAGCATCTATAGGCCACCTTCTTCACCTGCAGAGTCTTTTAACCATATAATTGACACTATCAACTCCATTTCCTGCGGAAATGAAATAATCTTGCTTGGTGATTTCAACAAAAATTGGTTGGATAAATCAACTGATAGAGAGAAAAAACTGTTCAGTGGTCTAAATGTTAAACAGCTAATTAATGAGCCAACTCGTATCACTCTTAGAACCCAATCTCTGCTTGACTGGATACTGGTGTCACACCCTGACAGAATCTTAAAAGCTGGTGTCATGTCGGATTGCTTCAGCGATCATTCAATTGTTTATTGCATATGGAAAATCAAATTAATTAAACTACCTCCAAAACTAGTCAAAATCAGACAATATAAAAAATGTAATGTTGATTTATTTATTAATGATGTTGTTGCCCTTAATTGGGACAGATTTCAACTAATACCTTTTGTTCAAGATGCTTGGGATTTTCTGCATAAAGAGCTCACTCATGTCATGAACAAACATGCACCTGTGAGAACGGTTAAGGTCAAAGGTCAACATCTCCCTTGGATCAATTCTGAACTCATCAGTCTCTTTAGGGAAAGGGATAAAGCATGGTCGATATATCGTCATTCAAGAACTATAGCCGATTGGGAAGTATATAGGCATCTCCGAAATCTGAGTAAAATCAAAACCCGAAATGCTAAATCGAACTACTATAAAGAATCTCTCACATCGGACTTTAAGAATCCCAAGCAATTTTGGACTAAAATTAAATCTATTTTAAATAAATCAGGTAAACATTCTATTAATAAAATAAGAACTGCTGATACAATAATTCATGACCCATTATCCATTGCCCAAATATTTAATCAGCATTTCGCTAATGTATGTTCCACACTACTATCTGACTCCTATTTGACGACTGGTATTTCTAATAGTAACTCATACTGCAACAGTTATTTTTCTTTTAAGAAAATTCTACCACACGAAGTTCATAATGCTATCACAGAATTAAAAGTGGATGGCAGTGCAGGACTCGATGGTATAGAAAACAGGTTCATAAAACTGGCGTCCCATATTCTCATGTACCAACTTGCTGATTTGTTCAACCTGTCTTTGTCCACCTGTGAGTTGCCGACTATTTGGAAATGTGCACGCATCATTCCACTGCATAAAGGTGGTGATTTACTTGATACAAATAATTATAGACCAATCTCTATAATCTGCTCTATTTCCAAAGTTTTGGAGAAAATAATTTATAATCAACTGTAACATTATCTCAATACTTATAATATTTTATCTCCGGTTCAATCTGGTTTCAGGCCTAATCACTCCACAACAACTGCCCTACTTAAATGTACGAATGACTTGTACTCTGCTGCAGATGATGGTGAACTCACAGGTGCTATTTTTATTGACTTGACAAAAGTCTTTGATTTCGTTGATCGATATCTGCTCTTGGATAAACTTCACAGCATTGGCCTTTCTAATAATACAGTGTTATGGTTTAACTCGTACCTTCACAGTAGAAAGCAATGTGTGGTTGTTAATGGAAAACAGTCTGACCTGTTGATCCAACAAAAGGGTGTACCCCAAGGATCAACTCTGGGCCCACTTCTGTTCTCTATTTACATAAATGATTTATCTTCATGTCTTATTAATTGTTGTACTCACCTTTATGCTGATGACTCTGTCATATATACATCCAAATCAGATTTTTCACAAATTCAGATCTCTCTTCAATCGGATTTTAATATCTTACAGGACTGGCTATCACACAATAAACTACTGCTTAACAAAACAAAATCTTATACCATGGTCTTTGGAACCAGGCAGAAGCTCAAATCCAAACCTAATGTAGTAATAACATGTAAGGATGGCACTTCTCTGCATAAAGTTGATAGCTTTAAATATATTGGTGTATGGCTAGACTCTGAACTTTCATTTTTAAAGCATGTAATACAAAAGTCAATTACGGAATCGGTGTTTTACACCGCTCTCGCAATTGTTTTACGCTTAGTGTCAGAAAGATAATTGCTTCTCAACTTATTCTTCCGATTATGGACTATTGTGATGTTGTCTACCAAAATGCACATAAATCAGATCTTGCTCCACTCAACATAGCCTACAACAGACTATGCATATTTGTTCTTGGTTGTCCTTTTTGTACACATCACTGTACAATGTATAACCAACTTAAATGGCCTTCTTTAAATGTAAGAAGACACATGCATTGGCTTCAGCTGATATTTAAATGCATTTATCTTAACTATCCCCCTTATTTAAAGCAGTATTTTGTACCCTACTCACCAAATCATCAAGTTAGACATTCTGTTCAGATTTATTTCTCTGTCCCCTCTAAAAAAATTGATTGGCAGAAGAGCGTTCATGTTCAAAACCCCAACTGACTGGAATACTTTACCTGCTGCTATTAGATCTTTTACATCATTGGGTATGTTTAAACATGCATTATCATCTCACTTTCAACTGGTCTGTACTTGTTATTAATGAAACTGATATTGATGAAACTGATTTGCTTGACTGTCTCAAATTGTAATGATTGTATGCATTGCTTGAATTTTACTTAACAGACTGTATGTGATTTGTCTTGTGTGTCATGTTTTGCATTTTGTCTTTTTGTTTATGTATGTCTGTAAGTTGTTGCTATTGTCGGGACCCCCTTGAAAACGAGATGGTGCATCTCAAGGGGTTTATCCCAATCAATAAAAAAATTCTATATATATATATATACATGTTTCCTCTGCATCTGCTTTTTCTTCAATTTCGTCAATTTTGTTTTATGCCATTTTAAATAATGTTCGTCTGTTTTTATCAGCAAAAGTCTCGTCTTCATCATCTTCCCTATCATGCAGATATGTACAGACCTCCACCATCCGGTCCCGGTTGTGCTGACTCAGAGCAATGGTGGCACTATCTAGGAGAATCTCCAAATCCATATTTTCCTCACGGTAAAGTGTTGTCTTTCTTTTCCAGGTTCGTCTCAGGATAAAAGCCCTCTTTTAATCCGTTTAGAGCTAATATCCTGGCTAGCTCGCCAAAATATGTTGCACTCAAGGACTCAAGCGGACATCACTTGTCTTTTCTCACTCGTGGCAACTTTATTAAGATCCAAAAACTCCGTCACAGTTCCCTCAACCACCGAAGAAGAAACGCTCTTCCTCACCTTCACGCCCTCAGGCGGAGCCTTGTGGCGAAAACAGGCAACTACATGCACCAACTAACCCTGCTTCAACAGTAAACATAACATGCAAACATTCATACGTAGTTGGCACAAAGACACTAGACAAATAAACATAACACATCGTAAACTATATCGTCACATATTTCTTGAGATCATTAAGGCTTGCAAGACAGTTTGGTTATTGAATATAAGATCAGCAAGCAAAATGTATTATTATGATTGAATCCCCTCATTACTTTCCTATTTATCAGTGGCTCCAGAGGTTTTGAGGTTGCACCAGATGCTTCCAAAGAAACCACCATTGGTAAGCTCTCAAATACCATCTATAGGGTCAAATCATACGTTAATGAACTAAACCCATTGGGAAACTCTAAAGCCAAAATTATATGTTACTTACGTAACCCCAGTCTCAGAGTAACATGAAGTGAGATGTCTCACTATGGGATCCGCCTCATCGCGGAGAAAACAGAAGCATCAATCTCATTACGCCAATCCTGATTGGCTGGTGGTCTTGACGTCAACGTCAGGGGAAATCACCCCCTATAAGTAGCCTGCGCCACAACGCATGCGTCATTCAAAATAAGCACCTCTTCTCGCTTCACCATAGCAAGGAGGGCCGTCTGGTGAGACATCTCACTTCATGTCACTCTGAGGACTGGGGTTACGTAACTAACCTATAGTTCTCATTCATAACACTCCGTCCGATGTCTCACTATGGGATATTGTAGCTCCCGTATTGCCAGACGAGCTTATCTCGAAGATCACCGATCAACCAGAATTTAACAGGTGGAGTCCCGACTCAACAAGGTGCCCAGCACTGCTCGGGCCACGCTTGGAGCGGAGACGTCTAGCCTGTAAAAGCGGACAATATTGAGCGGCGAAGACCAGCTTGCCGCTGCACAGATGTCTTGGATGGAAACACCCTTGAACAAAGCCCAGGATGTAGCCAGGCCCCGAGTCGAGTGAGCCCGCAGACCCGAAGGTGCTTGCAGATTCTGACTCGTATAGGCCAAAGCAATCGCTTCCACGGTCCAGTGGGAGAGCCGTTGCTTAGTAACAGGTTTACCCTTGTGAGGATTAGCCCAGGACACGAAGAGTTGGTCATTAAGACGAAGCTCTTTTGATCTGTCCATATATGTGTGTAAAGCCCGGACTGGACACAACAGATCCTGCTGCTGCTCCCCGGGGGAAACCAGCTGCGGAGGAAATGCCTCAATGTCAATTAGGGTACACGAACCAACCACCTTTGGTGTAAAGGCAGGGTTGGGTTTCAACAACACTCTCGTTTGCCCTGGGGCGAACTGAGTGCATGAGGGATGTACAGACAGTGCATGGATATCGGTGACCCGCTTGGCGGATGCCAGGGCCAGTAACAGCACTGTCTTGAGTGACAGATGTTTCATGTCAGCTCCTTCCAGGGGTTCAAATGGGGTCATTTTGAGCCCATTTAGAACCACTGCCAGGTCCCATAAGGGCACCAGCGACCTGGAGACAGGGAGGAGCCTGTGAGTTCCCTTCATAAAACGGCAAACCAAAGGATGTTGGCTAGCCGTCTTACCCTCAAAGCCCACATGGCATGCAGCAATAGCAGCCAGGTACACCTTGATCGTGGAGAAAAGCTCTGTGTTTATCGATCAAGTCCTGTAGAAATGATAAAATCACCCCAACAGGACATTGAAAAGAGATGTGTCCTTCTTGAAGGCACCACTCCTCAAACACCCTCCACTTACAGTCGTAAAAAGGACCTGGTGGAGGAAGCTCTCGCACTCTGAATAGTGTTTATCACCTTCTGAGGGAGTCCCACTGTATTCAGATTGTACCACTCACGGGTCAGGCCCATAGTGCCCCGCGCTCTGGGCGTGGGTAAAGGATCGCCCCCCCCCCCGCCTGAGACAATCTGCCCCTGCGTGGTGGGGACTGCCATGGCTGCCCGCACAACAGCTGATATATCTCCGCCAGCCCGTACGTTGCGGGCTAGGGCGGAAACATCAGAGTAAGTGTGTGGCGTTGCTCCTTCACTCTGGCCAGAGTTGGGGGGTAACAGAGCCAGGGGTGTGAACACGCACAGAGGACCCGGAGGTCGATCGTGTACGAGTGTGTCCCCGCCTAACAGTGCGTTTTAAATCGTGCATTAAAGAGAACAGCTGTCATTGAGCATTTTCTCTTTTTTGCGAACAGACTTAACGCGGCTCCGCCGTAACGCACCCACAGCAGACTCCCGATCCTTGGATGAGGAGTCCAGTCTGCATAGAGTGGTGCACCTCTGGACAGTAATTTTGTCCCGAGGTGCATAACTCCCGGTACCTGTGTCGCTCTCAGAGAGAGGAGACGTCTGCCGCTCCAAGGGATCAGTTTGTGTGCCAGTGTGTGTGACTGGAGACAACGCAAACCTCCCTTGGCGGTTCATACACGATATCGTGTTGTCTGTCCTCACGAGGACATGGTGTCCTCCGAGAGAAGGCAGGAAGCGTTTTAGGGTGGGGAACACCGCTAAAAGCTCCGGGTAGTTTACGTGTGCCCGCTGGAGGTCTCTGCTCTAGGGACCTCTCACCGGGCGACCTTCGTAAATACCCTATCAGCCTGTCTGACCTGCATCCGTGGTGACCACCTTCCGTGAAAAGACAGCACCCGTAGGCGCGTCCCGCACTCGAAAAGTCGGGTGTAGTGCCACTACGCATTACATAATAACCAATACTCTCCACACACCGTGGCGCGCGGGGTTTAGTTTTATTATGAGGCCCATGTTGAGTGGGTGCTTTACGAGGACATTTTTCCCCGTAATCTGACTCCGCTCGGTGGGCATTATAGATAAACCCTTCTTTCTAGGAGAGAGAGAACCTCTCTCTCCAGCATATGGGTTGACTCTCTCTGGGTTTGTGAAAACAGATAAAGTATAACTGTTTTGAGAAGCCCAGGCAGATGTCGTGAGTATCTCCTGCTGTATGCTCCTTAGAGCCAGCTGAGATGTCACGCTTACGGCTCCGGCCGGCACTGCGCATGCGCGTGACGGAGGTGCCTTCACAGCTCCAGTCGGCACTGCGCCTGCGCGTGCCGGTGGTGCCCTTATAGCTCTAGCCGGCACTGCGCATGCTCGTGACGGTGGAGCCTTCACGACCCCAGCCGGCACTGCGCATGTGCGTGGCGGTGGTGCCCTTAAAGCCCCAGCCGGCACTGCGCATGTGCGTGGCGGTGGCTTCACGGACCCGTCAATAATCCGCCTCTTGAGAGATGCCGTAGCTGCTCTCAAAAGGGGAAGAATTGGCGGGGCAGTCCTTTACAGCTCTAGCCGGCACTGTGCATGCGCGTGACGGTGGAGCCTTCACGACCCCAGCCGGCACTGCGCATGCGCGTGACGGTAGTGCCCTTAAAGCCCCAACCGGCACTGCGTATGCGCGTGGCGGTGGTGCCTTCACAGACCCGTTTATTATCCGCCTTTTGAGAGAGGCCATAGCTGCTCTCAGAAGGGGATTTATAGTTAACGGACTGTTTATTGTTTTTCTTTTCATTTTTTTGAGCTGCGCCCTTGGCCGAAGCCTGGATGCGTCAGCGGAAAATGGTTTATTTAAACAACAAAGATGTGACATGTGTTTTATGCAGACTTGAGGATGACGTTGAGGCATCTCTCGAGGCAGCGGGGACACGTTTAGAGCCGGGGAAAGAACTTCCAGCTCTGTCACAGAGGGGAGAAGGAGGGGCTGTCAGGCCGCTCGCTTCTTCTTCCTCGACTGCTGGCCGAAATTCTGGGTTGGCTGAGCCTGAGCTGCAGATGTTCTCGGCCGACTTGCCCTTGTCTCCAGCCTGGGCTGGGGACTCGGGGTGGGCTGCGACCTCTGCCGTCTTCGGTGTTTTAAACCGAGCAGAGTTCGAGGCAGCTTGGGCAGAGGACTGTTCATCCGAGTCAGACAGGAGGAACTCAGAGGTATCCTCTTCGTCCTCCATGTAGTCTAACTCTAGGACATCTTCCGCGGGTGAAACCATGGTGAGGTCCAGCCGGGAGCCCCAGCTTGGTAAAGCTTGATATGGCGCGGGATTCCGGTTCTGCGGCTGCCGCTGTCGATGAGTCCCAGACCGACCCAGTGAGGGGCTCCATCTCTGCGGCGGACGCCCCTGTGTCTTGATTGCCAGCCGGCAAACCAGAGGACATGAGGGGGTCCTGTCCCGACAGGCTAGCTTGTTGTGCTAACCTCCGGCCGAAGGTTAGGCATTGTTCCCGCTTCATAGTGAAGCGGGCACAATGCCCGCACGAGCCGGGGTTGTCAATGGCCTCCTGGGCGTGTTCCAGCCCGAGGCAGGACGAACAGATCTGGTGTGAGTCTGTGCCTGACACTTTCAACCCGCAGCCGCAGATCCGAGCCTCCGAGTTCCTGACTCCTCTGGTGTGAGGGAGAGAGGCGTCCATCTCGTTCGCCGCGAGGCGTGGAGAGGACCCGCTCTTAACAGGTACGTCGAGAAAAAGGTGTTACCAATCTGTCTTTAATCTGGAGAAAAAAGGACAGTGTGGGTCTTTTTCCTCAAAGAATATTACCTGGTGTGGTAATATTCTTTTAATCCTTTTCTCCTCTGTGAGAAGAGAAAAGAAAAAAACGTCCTCGCTACCGTGGTGTCGGCAGTGAGGGAAAAAAACACAAGCTGGCAACGGGTGTGTTGCTAGCTTGAGAATCAAAACCTTACCTTAATTCCAGAGGAAGAACGGCGAGGTTGATTATAATACTAACTGGTGTGTTAGTACTATACTCTTCTGCGAGGGAGAATAGGGTAGCCGGCTAACGCCCGTCGACCGAAATTAGCTTTTGGTTCAGTCTGTGGACTGTTAAACTAGCCCGGCTACCATTAGAGATGTGCTCTGAAGCGAGAAGAGGTGTTTGAATGACGCATGCGTCGTGGCGCAGGCTACTTATAGGGGGTGATTTCCCTGACGCTGACATCAAGATCACCAGCCAATCAGGATTGGCGTAATGAGATTGATGCTTCTGTTTGCTCCGCGCTGAGGCGCCATCCCATAGTGAGACATCGAACGGAGTGTTATGAATGAGAACTACAATTCCCAGTAGAGACGTGCCATAGAGAACATGTTGCGAAACACAATAGCCAGCATGTGTAGTTCTCGGGGGGCATTCGAGTCCAGTTTTGAATAGGTTTCGTTCCATTTCAAAGAGCTTGACGCTCGGCGTAACCTTGGCACAACATCACGGGGTTTGTCAAAGGGACTGTAGTCCCAAACGATAGCTGGGGATTATGGGTAGTGTAGTGTCTTCGGCCATCCTAAATCTCGAAATGTCCCGTCTGTTTCTGGTGACTTTATTTACGGCTAAAAAAGCATGCTAAAAGCCCAAGATTATAGAATTAAACGAATAAATAAAAACAAGGATAATTGTGTGTTATTGTTGAGTAAATAACAGTGTGTTATTAGAAAAGAATAACAAATTAGAAGGAAGAGATTTTAAAAAAATACAGATTTCAGTATTTTGAGGCTCTAAACCCCATTTTTTTTTCCTCAAAGACGACAAAAAAAAGTCCGACATTATACAATTTAAAATAAAAACAAATAAATAAAAAGGTAAAACACTGGCATGTAATTTACGTTAGAATAAATAGAATGGTTTTGAATAATAGATGAGAGTAAAATCTACTTCACTTTACAGCCCCGCCCACTTTTGGGGAAACCAACGCTGTCATTTGAACAGCGATCAAGCCTGAAGCCACAGAGCTCTTCTGTTACTGTCCTTTCTTCTTAGAGGAAGTACAGAAACACGTAACTCTGGATTTTTTTTAATGTTTGAGGTGCAATAAACGACAGCAAGCTTTTTGTCATGTTAAAAACTATTATTTTCTGCCTCGCTCATGAGAGTAACAGCTCGCCTAATGATTTTAATTTAACCATATATCGAGCCCGATTGTCGATTTCAAAGGTGTGCTCTAAAATGATATTTATAATGACTATTATCATTATTATAAGCAAGACAATAAATGGCAAAGATATGTAGAAAAATAAACGTATTTAAGATACGTTCATAAGGAACGTAACGTGGGAGAAAATGTTTTCTCGAAGATATGTAGAAAATAAACGTATTTGAGATACGTTCATAACGAACGTAACGTGGGAGTAAATACGTTTCTAGCTAAACGTAATTCAGAATGCAGTTTAGTTCTGTGGGAACGTAATTTTTAGGAGACAGGGTTGGCCTTTATGGACCTTGCCATGGGGCTCAATCAATCAATCAATGTTTATTTATATAGCCCAATATCACAAATGTTACATTTGTCTCAGTGGTCTTCACAGTGTGTACAGAATATCAGTTATGACAATACGACACCCTCTGTCCTTAGACCCTCACATCGTACAAGGAAAAACTTCCGGAGAAAACCCACAGTTTAAAGGGAAAAATGGGAGAAACCTCAGGGAGAGCAACAGAGGAGGGATCCTCTCCCAGGACGGACAGACGTGCAATAGATGCGTGTGTAAATTGAAAAGATAATACATTTGCAAACATAGGTAGTCCAAATGTTTGGAAATGCATGTGTGTATAATAGGAAGATGAATCCACGAGGATATCCATCCAGGACCTATGATCCAGGACCACAGCCACGACCTCAAGATCCAGGGCTCGCGATCCAGGACTCAGGACCGCAGGAT
>JAMFTG010002737.1:0-29643 GCA_023974075.1 Chaenocephalus aceratus
ACAGAAAACCAGAAGACGTGGCATTATAAGTCACATTTTATAGAAACTGACACACACTTTTCTGCAGATATTGTCACATCTGGTGTGCGTTCTTATAGTCTGGTATCAGCAGTGTGATTGGTTTACTGTTTACTGACAAGCTGGAAAATAATCATTTTATGTCATTTAGACTGAATTTAGAAATAACATTAGGTGAAACAGTTTCGACAGGTTTACAAAATGACTGAGCCTTTACATATTGTTTCAACCTTTACCTAAGATTTTTCCTTTGAGCACTTGGAAAAGCGCTCGAATTAAAATGTAATGATTTATTTTATTTTTAAGTAAATTCAGATTGAACATAGTAAAACAATTTAAATGATTGTGTCCGTCCAAAAAAAAAACCCATTATTTATAGTGAAAACCACCCTTGAATGATGGGATGGTAGACTAAAAAGCTTTAGGAATCCAAACTGTAACATATAATAAGTACCCTGTATCAAGATTGATGCAAAACAAGTGACATTTGACCTTTGAGGTTTAGCATTTGGGTGGAATAGGTGTATTTGCCGTTTTCTCTGGAACCCATTAGTCGATTTTGATGATTAACCGTTAGAACCAATAGAATCGAAGGGGAATATCCACATACACACACACGTTACCATTGAGAAATGAGAGCTATGCACACGCAGTTTGCCCAAAGCGAAACCTAATTTCCGCTCTGAAATCTGAAAACTGAAAACTAGGTTTATTGCTGATGGATTATCAGAAATAATTTCAAAGTGACACAGACACATTGGATTAACCTTTGGATTAACCTAGGGATTAGCTGCGTTTTTTAATCGTTTTAAATGCCATTGAAGACAACTTTTGATCAGAAAACAACAAGGTAAGACATATTGCCGTGTTGGCTACCTAATGCTACGTGGTGTGATGTCTGTGTTAGCTTCTCATGTCGCGAGTTCGGATTGGTCAGTAATGATGATACTAATACCTGTAGAATCTGTGCAATCTCAGCTTGCTAATCGATATCTTGTTTGTGCAGATACGATAAGTAATAATAGTTTTAACGTGAGTTCTGTGCTAAGTGTGTTAGCATTTTCTTGCTCAGGGCTAATTCAGAACCTTTGTTATTACCCGTTTCTTTTTTTCTAAAAATGTATTAATATTAATATTGTCTGATAGCTGAGTTTTTCTTCCCATTAAGCGGGTATGACACATTAATAGGTTTTTAAATGTTAGGAAGCCCTCAGACGCTGTTTCTTGCAGATGTTGTGAATTTTCCCCTGCCCGTGTGTGAATGGGCATAACAGGTTAAAAACACTCATTTAAAAGCAAAGATAGTAAAACATGAACTAGAGAATGCAATTCCTGAAGAAATTGCTAGCGGGGATGATTTATGCTGAAAAGCTGATGCTAAACTGCTATGCTGAAATGTAATGTGTAGGAAGAAAGTGAATCATTTAGATTGAAATGAAATGTGTAAGAAGAAAGTGAAGAATTTAGATTGAAATTATACATGAACACTGGGGGCTTGAATGTGTGATGAGAGAAGAAAATAAAGTAAAAAGGCTTGGAAAAGCAGCAGAATATTTGAACCGCAAACTTCTGAACTAAGTTGATGGCGAATTATCTGTCGCCATGGCAATGGCATTTGATGACACCCCATAATACGCTTAGATGTGTTGATGGCTGCATCGTTACCAAACCTGTGAAGTCTTGGGCTGTTTGGAGTAATTTCACTGAAGTTATGAGAAAAACCGTGTTTCAAGGCGAGCATTGTGTTGCCATGGCAACGGCATTTGAAGAAATCTCAAAACTGTCCCGTAGATGTCTTCACGGCTGGACTGTTAGTACACTTGTGAAGTTTGAGCACTTTTTGAACATTTGCATAGGAGTTATAGCGACATCATGTTTTATGGCGAGGGATGCGTTTTCATGGAAACGGCATATGGTGAGATCTCAGATTTCGCATAGAGCTCTTGAGGCATGGACCGGTGATATACAAGTGAAGATTGGGGGACGATTGGACAGTGTCGATTGGACTTACAGCCTCATCGTGTTTCATGGCGAGTGGTCTGTCGCCATGGCAACGGCATTTGATGACACCCCATAATACGCTTAGATGCATTGATGGCTGCATCGTTACCAAACCTGTGATGTTCTGGGCTGTTTGGAGTAATTTCACTGAAGTTATGAGAAAACCGTGTTTCAAGGCGAGCATTGGCAACGGCAACGGCATGGCAACGGCATTTGAAGAAATCTCAAGACTGTCCCAAAGATGTCTTCACGGCTGGACTGTTGAAGTCTGCCGCATGTCAGTTGGAGCAATGACATCATCGTGTTCCATTGCGCAGGTGTTTATAGTTGAGCTAACGAGGCGTGTAGAGATCACAGGTTTCCATTGTTCTGAATGAGAGATGAACCTCTTACATGTGAACGTTTTGTGGAAGAACCGTAACAGATATCTCTGAAATTTTCAAAACGTGAAGCATGTCAAGGAAGTTGAGTATCTGAAGTGTACTTTTTGTGTACTTTCGGGTTAATAATGTGGCCTTTTTGGCAGTTTAACTAAAGGTGTGCAGCTGCTACCGTGAGGAAATATCTGCCTGAAATTACAATGGGGTTTAATGGAGGAATTGTTAACGTTTTTGTCACTTCATGCCCTCAAGAGGCATTTTGTTGAATTATCTTTTGTTGAATTATTTGTCATTTTTCAAGCTACGAGATGTTTTCCTACGTTTATCATGAAAAATGATGTCCCAGGAATGTAGGGTTTGGGAATTATGGCAGTTTAAAAAAAATATATGAAGGCACATTTCAAAATGTCTTACCCTCTAGCTGTGACATCACGCACTCTAGTTAATGTTAAAATGTGAAGAACACCTCTTAAACAAGGTCTGAACAAATGTTAATATCTCTAAAAGTAAGAATCAGATTTAAAAGTTGTTTCACACGAATAATGTCAGAATGATTTGTAACATTTTAAAGTTGGAATGAGGTTTCTGAGTGAGAGTATGAATGAACAGTTAGCAGTTGAAGTCGCATGAAGATTTGTTGAAGTCTGAAGATTTCCTCCATTGACTTCAATGTTAAAAATGTGATGTATTATGGGATGTATCTCTGTAATTATGAAAGTTATGAATGAGAAAAGTAATAGCCATCGATTCCCGACCGGGCTGAACGTTTTGATGTTTGAACGGAGTTTTCTGCGATGTTCAATGCGGGAGGAGAAGAGGGCCAAAATACCGGCGGAATAATAATAATAAACTTTTCGTGCGTAGAATAACAGTTAGTGAGCATTCCCACTAAATAACACAGGTACATGAATACAAGTTACAGTGCAGTGGGAGATGTGAATAGTTCAATTAAAAGCAGCGGCAAAAAGAAAAGTCTTCAGCCTGGATTTAAAAGTAGTCAGCGGAGTTGCAGCGGACCTGCAGGTTTCTGGGAGTTTGTTCCAGATATTTGGATGATAGTTGTCAGTATATATCGAAACATTTAGAAATACTTCCCAGCATTTTCTTCCCAATTAAGGGTTTAATTATGGATATTGTTGTGTGCCGTACAGTTGAGGAAACGTTGTGATGTTAATCTAATAAAACAGCCTTGAGGATCTTAATAACCTCTTAAGCCCCACGGACCCGTATCCGGGCCCGAAATCGCGTAATTTGCAGGAAACAACGTCTAAGAAACCTTCATATTTAATAAACTATGAATGTTTTATATCCATATAATGGAAAAAAAACTAATTTAACTGATCTTTTTCATTTTTTTAACAAAAAAAACCTCAAAATGCTAACAGTGACCATTTGAATTAGCCCCGAGCTAAAAATGCTAACCTGTTACTGCACCGAAAATCACTCCTAGCTCCCTTATTACTTTTCCTAGCTGCACATCCAACACATCGCTTATGATCGTAAGGAGACACAGAATCTATTGGTACCCACCTCAACACTCAAATATTACAAATTCGCGGAGAAAATAGCAAAAACCTACATCAAAACAAGTGGCGCTAGGTAGCCCAAAACGCTAACATGGCTTACATTGGTCTTTGTCTGGTCAAAACTGGTCTTCAATGGCATTAAAACGATAAAAACGATGGTGTAGTTAATCCATAGGTTAATATCCAATGTGACTGTGTCCCCTTTGAAATGTTCTGATAATCCATTAGCAATAAAAACTGCTTTTCCGTTTCAAGATATCAGAGCAGGGAGATCCTAAGCTCTGTAGCAAGATTGCATGAGCAGAGACACAAGCTTTTTTTTTTAACATGAGAGTCTATGGGACGATTTCCGTTCGATTATATTGGCTCTAACGGTCAGGAAGAGATGTCACATGTCAAAATCGAGGGAGGGGGGCCAGAGATATGGAAAATCCACCCAAATGGCCCCAGAAGAGGTTTTTTTTGCTAAATCTGTCTAAAAAGGTTTGTTTTGCATCAATCTTGATACAGGGTACTTGTTCATCTCAATTTTCTTTAAAATAAAAAACATCTATATTGATTCTGACTTTTCTACATCCAACTCACAGGTTTATCATTACAATGAGAACAAAGATTATTAATGTAACCCTTTTAGAAGAGAAGACATATCATTTGTTCTGGGAATGTCATTTTCGAGCCTGAAACCTGAAAACAGGCTCGGGGCTTAACAGGATAACTGTGCCGTCTCCCCTCCTCTGTGGTTAAATGTCACGCCGCTCTCACCCCTGACTCATGTTCACTGTGACAGGGTGACATTCACCCCGCAGCCTCTTATCTCTTAATGTTCTTCTGTTATCGGGACAGAACGTGGACAGGAAAACACAGCACAGATGCAGATAGGAACATCTAAACGAGAGAGTACAGGAGGAGATAGCAGCCACTGTCTGTCTCTTATTAAATAACTCACCGCATATTTTCTTTCACAGATTATAGTTTCATTTGTGCTGCCTTTATCTTCACCTCTCCTCACTATATGCCACCAACGCTGCAGATATAAAGGGTTAACATAGACACACATATGCATGAGTCAACGGAGCTTCTTCTCCAACAGACTGCTCCGCTGTCACAAGGACTGATACAGGAACACATTCCTGCCCACTGCAATCACCCTCTACAATAAATCACCTCTGGCTGGAAGAGAACTCTCTGCTCCGGAGTTTCTCTTGGAATCAAACCACATTGTACATTTATATAATCTGTTCAATATGTAATATTCCATCTGTCATATGTTAAATTCAACATGTATATGTTCTACTGTCTTGTTTATTTCTTGTCTTGAATTGTTATTGTACAGTGCCGTGTCTTTTTATGCTGCTGCAACGCAAAAAGTTCCCAAATTGGGATCAATAAAGTACTTCTCATCTCATTTTATCTTATCTTATGAGAGGTAATACTAATTAACAATGAAGTGTAGTTCATAATGTGATTATAGTAGTTATTTGATAAACAAGTTAGAAAGGTTAAAAAGCCCCCCCCCCCATATATTTTGTATTTGTATGTGTCTTAAAGAAGTCATTCAAATGCATTCCATTTTAATTCTGTTTCGGACTGGCAGAAACTACTGCAACATTTGGTAAGGAAGTACAGGGCCAGTATTGCCGATTACGATACCAATAGTGATCATTTTAACTTAAAGAGAAAAAATCCTAAAACCCTAATTTTCAACCGTAGAGAGAGTTTGTAGGTCCGTCCATCCATCCATCTTCTCCCGCTTATCCGTGGTCGGGTCTCGGGGGTAGCAGTTCCAGCAGAGAGCCCCAAACGTTCCTTTCCCCTCATCAACCAGCTCTGACTGGGGGGTCCCAAGGCGCTCCCAGGCCAGCGAAGAGATATAATCCCTCCACCTGGTCCTAGGTCTACCCCTCGGTCTCCTCCCAGCTGGACGTGCCTGGAACACCTCCCTAGGGAGGCGCCCAGGTGGCATCCTAACTAGGTGCCCGAACCACCCTCAACTGGCTCCTTTCGACGCGAAGGAGGAGCGGCTCAACTCCGAGTCCCTCCCTGATGACCGAACTTCTCACCTCTTCCCTAAGTGAGACACCAGCCACCCTGCGGAGAAAACCCATCTCGGCTGCTTGTATCCGCGATCTCGTTCTTTCGGTCATGACCCATCCTTCATGACCATAGGTGAGGGTAGGAAGGAAAATGGCCCAGGTTGTAGGTCCGTTAAAATCATTTCAGCAAGGCTCCTGGTGATATCCATCGCTCTTGGGGAATCACGAAGGTGAAATAATAAATAATTAACTACATGTAGTCTAAATATAGGAATTCTAATGTTCTTTGACAGTTAACACAAACGTGTTATTATATACAGCCATGTTTATATTTCAGGTTTGAGGTATATATATTTATAAAGGTATATTGTTGTTGAAATCATGTAACTATTTTTGCCAAAAGATAGAAAACATGACGTGACTAGTGATCATCTATAAGGACAATACATCATTAATATAAAAACACCTTTACACTTCCACCTTGAACACTATCACCTGGTTTCTATCTCACATTGTATACAGGCTACACTTATTTTTTTTAAATTTTGATACTGGTACTAGATGTGTATTTTGTAAATTGTAATGCGTAATTTCTATTCTTCAATATGTGATGCTTGCTTCTTCATTAATACTAAGCTGTCTTTGGCTCTGTACTCGCGTTGCCAATGTCAATCCATGGGAAGGATAGAGGACTTTTATTCTGCTAAATGATCTATCAGAGGACTAGGAGGAAGGTTGGAGACCCTCGCCTGCAGCAGAAGTCAGGCAGATCCCTTCTTAATATATCCACGCCTCCATAACTTCTGTTTTTTACTTTTTTAACTGAACTTTACTTTGTACTACTGCACTTTTATACTGAATAATGTGCAAAACAAACCCCACGCGTCCCTACTACCGCTACTACACACACACAATGTACATCTACAGTATCACTGCCTGTCGTATAAAAACGCACTGGCGAGACAAACTAAAGTTATATTTATTTAAAGTTTGTTTCCATAAAACAATCTAGCAATCAACATGAGTTTAACATTGAAAGAAAAAAAGCTTCCCAAAAAAGAGTTTCAGTCTTGCAATCCACGGTTTGCAGAATGTTGCATGCATACAGGGTTAGAGTACAAGAGAGCTGCTAGCTTGTAAAGGTCAGGTTATTGAAAGCGGTACGTGTTGTGGGTTTGTGCGAGAATGAGGAATTGGAGGATGAAACAACTTCATCTGGGGTGCAACATCAGCTAAATCTGTTGAGTTCACACATTTCCCTAATTCTTAAGGAAAGTACAGCAGAGAGGACTCAGACCTCAGACTTCTGATTGATGTTGAGTGTTGGATTTTGCACTGAAACTCTCCATTAGACAGAATAAATCCTCTGAAGCGTCACCCTGCGTGTGTTTCCTAAACAGTATCTCTCACGACTGATTCCCGTCTCCTTTAAAAACCTCCTGACAGCAGCGTAACACTTGAACTGCCTCTCTTTTAACACGGAGACGTTCAGGGCTTCAAACCTCACTTTCTCACGCTGCGAGGGTTTTGTAGCTCCCTGTTCTCGAGGCCAAACGCCTGACAGGAGCTGACATGACAACACTTTAACTCCACATATCTGCCGTCTTCCTCTCAACCTCCAAAACAGGAAATGACTGACAGAGCGAAAAATAAACCTGAAGGCAAAATGTGCAGATTGTAGTTTACTTTTTTGCAGAAGTTAATAAGAAAACCCAAAGTTGTAATGGTCTGATATGACAGGAAATAAATAAAGTAGAGATAGTGCCTAAGTGAAATTGGTGTTCTATAATTAAAACACAGCCGGTGTGGTCCTTGACAAACTGAATCAAACATTCAGCGTAACTCCTGCAGCAGATCGACCAGATTACGACTCAGTTCTGGGGATTTGTGTGGCAGTAAGTCTGGAGATAAGTCTGATTTAAATAAGCAGGCAGTGTGAGTGTTTAACATGATGATAGGCTTAAGCATGGTGTGTGTGTGTGTGTGTGTGTGTGTGTGTGTGTGTGTGTGTGTGTGTGTGTGTGTGTGTCAATAATGCAATAAGTTGATGGTCCTTGAACTTCTGTAAGAGTGGGTGTTTCGTCAGTGTCCAAACCAAAATGTATTCTCTCTGAAAATCCAGCAGGGGGCGACTCCCGGTGGCAAAAATATTGAATAGAAGTCTACGAGAAAATGTTCCTAATTCTCTCTTGATTTAATTCTCAATCTCACATTTGCATGATGGACAAAATGCTCATGCTTGATAAAAAACAAAAAACAAAGATGAGAGGGTCATTCCAGAATTGGAGGACAATTTAGACACCAACATTGTTGAAAAATTAACCTTTTATTTTATAATTTTTTATACAGATAATAAACCATCAAAAAAAGTGATTTGCCCAGCTAGGCATCACATGTATATTTTCCAATGAAGAATTACCCCATCCATCCATCCATCCATCTTCTCCCGCTTATCCGTGGTCGGGTCGCGGGGGTAGCAGTTCCAGCAGAGAGCCCCAAACTTTCTTTTCCCTGGCGACATCAACCAGCTCTGACTGGGGGATCCCAAGGCGCTCCCAGGCCAGCGAAGAGATATAATCCCTCCACCTGGTCCTAGGTCTACCCCTTGGTCTCTTCCCAGCTGGACGTGCCTGGAACACCTCCCTAGGGAGGCGCCCAGGTGGCATCCTAACTAGGTGCCCGAACCACCTCAACTGGCTTCTTTCGACGCGAAGGAGGAGCGGCTCAACTCCGAGTCCCTCCCTGATGACCGAACTTCTCACCTTATCTCTAAGGGAGACACCAGCCACCCGGCGGAGGAAACCCATCTCGGCCGCTTGTATCCGCGATCTCGTTCTTTCGGTCATGACCCATCCTTCATGACCATAGGTGAGGGTAGGAACGAAAATGGCCCGGTAGACAGAGAGCTTTGCCTTCCGGCTCAGCTCCCTTTTCGTCACAACGGTGCGGTAAAGCGACTGCAATACCGCTCCCGCTGCTCCGATTCTCCGGCCCATCTCACGCTCCATTGATCCCTCACTCGAGAACAAGACCCCGAGATACTTGAACTCCTTCACTTGGGGTAAGGACTCATTCCCTACTTGGAGTGAACAGTCCATCGGTTTCCTGCTGAGAACCATGGCCTCAGATTTGGAGGTGCTGATCCTCATCCCAGCCGCTTCACACTCGGTTGCGAACCGATCCAGTGAGTGCTGAAGGTCGCAGACCGATGAAGCCATCAGAACCACATCATCTGCAAAAAGAAGAAGAAGAAGAATTACCCCTGCTACTCTAATTAGAGTAACAGGGTTGAAATCAATGCTACTTTGAGCTTTAACCTCAGGAAGTATTGCTAGATGTAGCATGTACTTTCAAGGCAAGGACACACTTGGATATCTAATGCAAGAAAGATAACTTTGAAATGAATATGCTTTGTTCTGATAATATCAGTAACAGGGTTGAGTGGGTCAGAGTGCCACACTCTTTTAAGACTGAAAATATTGTAAAAATATGAAAAATAAAAGAGGACTTAGTTGTGGTCTACCCATGGCACGAGCAAATGCTGATGTCACTTCCTGTGTGTCATCTGACTTACAGTTGTTTCACTTCCTGTGCCAATCTAAAAAGCTTTGGGTAACAGGGTTGAACGCATGTTGAGGGACACACCTTCTGTGCAAAATTACTGTTATTTAAAATATGTTTATGATTTAACAAATTGATTTTACCATTACAAGAGACATATATCAATAGAATAATACCAACAAAGTAAATAAAATCCATATTTTAAATGTTATATTTGACGCAAGTTGGTCACCAAGAAGCGGGGACAAGAGAAAAATGCCATTTTAGGGGATGTTCGAGAGCTATTTGATCATTTAAATAATATTTTGAAACCACTTTTTCTACAACGTTATATAAATGTTGTCTCAATACAAGTATGTTTAACACAACAAGTGCATGTTTTAGCATTTTGGGCATGGATTATTAGATTTTTTATATGGGGGACATGAAATGTCCTCCAATTCTGGAATGACCCAGAAAACAATCTGGCTGCTAGCTGCATTAGCTTACCTGCTAGCTAGCGTTGCTATTCAATTCCTGTGTGTTTGCGTCCTACACATAGACTGTATATATAAAGTGTTCTACATTATGGAGTGCATGAAGTTTTCCTCCTGCATTTATTTTAGAGAAGGTGGATTCTCAGCGAGGGCTTGATATCAAAGCCCTAAAAAAAAAAAAAAAAGGAAAGCCATCATTCAGGTGGGATCTCCACAGAACGATCCCACAGAGCTACATGTGAACGGTATATCCCACGTTCTCCTCTGTTTTGAAGCGTCCCCGGGGTCGCGAGGCTTTGTAGGACTCCATCTCTGAAGTGATTGACAGTCCTGATGATGGCGAGCTATCCGAAGCTCGTCCTGAATATCAAGAAGCTCTCGACCTTCCCAAACTTCATCATCTATGTCAGACCGGCATGCAACGCAGAGATGGCAAGAGTACACACATCCTTTCCTCAAGTGGAAGTACAGATACTCGTGTTTAAAAATACTCTGGTAAAAGTAGAAGTACTGACTAAACTTCTTTACTCAAGCCAAAGTAAAGAGGCTTTGAAGTGTCCTTCAGTAAAAAGTACCCATAGCTAGCAGCTGCTTTAAAGAGTACCTGACCTCCCTTTATATTAATAGAACAATAATGTCATTGTTAGCTAATGAATGTTTCCATGGTGAACAACGGCAACATGACAATGTTTCCATTGGTCCCTCTTCTTTAGAGAAGACCAGGAAGTGATGGATACACGGATCGTGTTCCAACCAATAGGCATGCAGTGACTCTGAAGAATAATGACCACGCACCAACACACATTCAGACTAAAGGAACCAGCTGTTTGGGAAATGAGAGAAGTAGAAAGTACAGGTATTTGAGTTCAACATGTAAGAAGTAGAAAGTACATGTATTTGAGTTCAACATGAGAGAAGTAGAAAGTACAGGTATTTGTGTTCAACATGTAAGAAGTAGAAAGTACAGGTATTTGGGTTCAACATGTAAGAAGTAGAAAGTACAGGTATTTGAGTTCAACATGTGAGAAGTAGAAAGTACAGGTATTTGAGTTCAACATGAGAGAAGTAGAAAGTACAGGTATTTGAGTTCAACATGTAAGAAGTAGAAAGTACAGGTATTTGGATTCAACATGTGAGAAGTAGAAAGTACAGGTATTTGGGTTCAACATGTAAGAAGTAGAAAGTACAGGTATTTGTGTTCAACTTGTAAGAAGTAGAAAGTACAGGTATTTGAGTTCAACATGTGAGAAGTAGAAAGTACAGGTATTTGGGTTCAACATGTAAGAAGTAGAAAGTACAGGTATTTGGGTTCAACATGTAAGAAGTAGAAAGTACAGGTATTTGAGTTCAACATGAGAGAAGTAGAAAGTACAGGTATTTGTGTTCAACATGTAAGAAGTAGAAAGTACAGGTATTTGAGTTCAACATGAGAGAAGTAGAAAGTACAGGTATTTGTGTTCAACATGTAAGAAGTAGAAAGTACAGGTATTTGAGTTCAACATGAGAGAAGTAGAAAGTACAGGTATTTGTGTTCAACATGTAAGAAGTAGAAAGTACAGGTATTTGAGTTCAACATGTAAGAAGTAGAAAAGTACAGGTATTTGAGTTCAACATGAGAGAAGTAGAAAGTACAGGTATTTGAGTTCAACATGTAAGAAGTAGAAAGTACAGGTATTTGGGTTCAACATGTAAGAAGTAGAAAGTACAGGTATTTGGATTCAACATGTGAGAAGTAGAAAGTACAGGTATTTGTGTTCAACATGTAAGAAGTAGAAAGTACAGGTATTTGAGTTCAACATGTGAGAAGTAGAAAGTACAGGTATTT
This sequence comes from Chaenocephalus aceratus, assembly GCA_023974075.1. Lineage (NCBI taxonomy): Eukaryota > Metazoa > Chordata > Actinopteri > Perciformes > Channichthyidae > Chaenocephalus > Chaenocephalus aceratus. Next base: position 11,821 of record JAMFTG010002737.1, read on the forward strand.
GTGTTCAACATGTAAGAAGTAGAAAGTACAGGTATTTGGGTTCAACATGTGAGAAGTAGAAAGTACAGGTATTTGAGTTCAACATGAGAGAAGTAGAAAGTTCAGGTATTTGAGTTCAACATGTGAGAAGTAGAAAGTACAGGTATTTGGGTTCAACATGTGAGAAGTAGAAAGTACAGGTATTTGAGTTCAACATGAGAGAAGTAGAAAGTACAGGTATTTGAGTTCAACATGTAAGAAGTAGAAAGTACAGGTATTTGGGTTCAACATGTAAGAAGTAGAAAGTACAGGTATTTGGATTCAACATGTGAGAAGTAGAAAGTACAGGTATTTGAGTTCAACATGTAAGAAGTAGAAAGTACAGGTATTTGAGTTCAACATGAGAGAAGTAGAAAGTACAGGTATTTGAGTTCAACATGTAAGAAGTAGAAAGTACAGGTATTTGGATTCAACATGTGAGAAGTAGAAAGTACAGGTATTTGTGTTCAACATGTAAGAAGTAGAAAGTACAGGTATTTGAGTTCAACATGTGAGAAGTAGAAAGTACAGGTATTTGAGTTCAACATGTAAGAAGTAGAAAGTACAGGTATTTGAGTTCAACATGTAAGAAATAGAAAGTACAGGTATTTGGATTCAACATGTAAGAAGTAGAAAGTACAGGTATTTGAGTTCAACATGTAAGAAGTAGAAAGTACAGGTATTTGGATTCAACATGTGAGAAGTAGAAAGTACAGGTATTTGGGTTTAACATGGAAGAAGTAGAAAGTACAGGTATTTGAGTTCAACATGTGAGAAGTAGAAAGTACAGGTATTTGAGTTCAACATGTGAGAAGTAGAAAGTACAGGTATTTGTGTTCAACATGAGAGAAGTAGAAAGTACAGGTATTTGAGTTCAACATGTAAGAAGTAGAAAGTACAGGTATTTGTGTTCAACATGTAAGAAGTAGAAAGTACAGGTATTTGAGTTCAACATGTGAGAAGTAGAAAGTACAGGTATTTGTGTTCAACATGTAAGAAGTAGAAAGTACAGGTATTTGAGTTCAACATGTAAGAAGTAGAAAGTACAGGTATTTGTGTTCAACATGGAAGAAGTAGAAAGTACAGGTATTTGAGTTCAACATGTAAGAAGTAGAAAGTCCAGGTATTTGGGTTCAACATGTAAGAAGTCAAAGTTAAAAGTCATCAGAAAAATAAGTAGTGGAGTAAAGTACTGATACCAGAAACATGTACTTAAGTACAGTAACAAAGTATTTGTACTCTGCTACTTCCTACCTCTGCATTGCACGGCTGCGTACATCAGGAATGTTTAAACCTAACACCTCACTCTCATCTGCACACTTATGTAAATATATTTAACATGTTTATATAAATGCACAACTTTTTACTGTGATATCTTGTTTTTATAGTTACTTTATAAATGTTTGCTGTATAATTATTTTAATTTGTGTTCTATTTAATCTTCATTTTGACCGCTTGTGAATCCGGTTTTTAACTCTGTTGCTGTTAATAACGAGTTTCATCTTATCTGTACTTGTTTACGCTGCTATGGGGTGCTACAGCGCTGGAGGAGTTCAGCTACACAGGCCGGAGCCAACCCATTTAGTGCTTTAAATACAAATAAAAGGATTTTAAAATCAATTCTGAACCGGACTGGAAGCCAGTGTCGTGAGGCCAGAATTGGGGTGATGTTGTGGCCAGTCAGGAGACGTGCAGCTGCGTTCTGCACTCGCTGCAGGCGTTTAATTGATGCCTGGTCCGTACCCACGTACAGAGCGTTGCAGTAGTCCAGTCTTGTGGTTACAAAGGCGTTGATAACCCTTTCCAAGTCTTTAAAAGATAAATACGACTTAGTTTTGGCCAATAGTCGTATTTTAAAAAAGCAGGATTTTACTACAGTGCTGACCTGCTTGTCGAATTTAAAAGCGCTATTGAAGGCTACTCCAAGGTTCATGACAGAGGGGAGGATGCTTTTACTTAGGGAGCCCAGAATATCAACCGGAGAGGCTGGAGGTCGGGGTCCAAAACAGATTACCTCGGTCTTGCTCTCGTTGAGGTTGATGAAGTATTTGCTCAGCCAGGATTTGAACTCTGTTAAGCAGTCCTTCAACTGCTGTAGTGAGTTGGCATTTGAGAGGCAGATATGTCTTGCACTAATATACATTTCTCAACGATATTGAAGTGACTGTTATTTTGTATATATTGATTGTTGTGTTTTTATTTAGGTCTTAATGTGTACTTTACATGTGTCTGATTGTGTATATATTTGCATACATATTTGTATATATATTTGTTTTTGTATTCGGGATTGTGGGAAACGGTATTTCGATCTCACAAACTGAAAGATTGCCAATGAAGTTCACTTTAACTTATACATCGTGCGTGTTTGGTGAAGTTCGTGCCGCTTCCCCACAGATTCAAACTAGTTCCTGGCACAGCGTCCTCGTCGTATAAAGGCTGACTTCTTCTGTGTGTCTGGAGTGTGTTTCTTCCTCTAAGGACCGTCTGGGTGAATAACGTCTCTCTTCAGGTGCCGGACCCGCGGGAACTCGTCGATTCAACTCCTCTTTCTCTGTTATATTTGAAGTGCTTCCGGCCCCTGAGGACGCTGCGCCGATACGCCTGCTGTGAAAAGGACTTTATTGATTTTCAAAGACAGATTGATCCAATACTCCGGTGCTGATAATCTGCTGTCCCTGCAGCTCCTGGGAAAGATACCCTTGAGCTACATCTTCTCAAATACTTGTAATGAAATACAAAAACGTTGTGCTTTTGACGGATTGCGTTTCGAGGGTGTGAAGAAACTTTTACAATCACTAAGTTTTGGGTTCTGTTGACCTACTTGTTTCAGAGGGGATGATGGGAAAGTCAACACATAATGAATACATATGGAATATTCAGTTATGTTTCAGGGTCAATGTCTAAAAGCGGGAACTGAAGAGTTCTTGTAGGTAGGTAGGTAGGTAGGTAGGTAGGTCGGTCGGTCGGTCGGTCGGTCGGTCGGTCGCTCGGTCGGTAGGTAGGTAGGTAGGTAGGTAGGTAGGTAGGTAGGTAGGTAGGTAGGTGGGTAGGTAGGTAGGTGGGTAGGTAGGTAGGTAGGTAGGTATGTAGGTAGGTAGGTAGGTAGGTAGGTAGGCATATAGATGGATAGATGGATAGGTAGGTAGATAGGTAGATAGATATATGGATGGATAGGTAGGTAGGTAGGTAGGTATATGGATGGATAGATGGATAGGTAGGTAGATAGGTAGATAGATATATGGATGGATGGATAGGTAGGTAGGTGGGTAGGTAGGTAGGTAGGTAGGTAGGTAGGTAGGTAGGTAGGTAGGTGGGTAGGTAGGTAGGTAGGTGGGTAGGTAGGTAGGTAGGTAGGTAGGCATATAGATGGATAGATGGATAGGTAGGTAGATAGGTAGATAGATATATGGATGGATAGGTAGGTAGGTAGGTAGGTAGGTATATGGATGGATAGATGGATAGGTAGGTAGATAGGTAGATAGATATATGGATGGATGGATAGGTAGGTAGGTAGGTAGGTAGGTAGGTAGGTAGGGTAGGTAGGTAGGTGGGTGGGTGGGTAGGTAGGTAGGTAGGTAGGTATATGGATGGATAGATGGATAGGTAGGTAGATAGGTAGATAGATATATGGATAGGTAGGTAGGTAGGTAGGTTATATGGATGGATATATGGATAGGTAGGTAGATAGGTAGATAGATATATGGATGGATAGGTAGGTAGGTAGGTAGTAGGTAGGTAGGTCGGTAGGTCGGTAGGTAGGTAGGTAGGTAGGTAGGTAGGTAGGTAGGTACATAAGCAGTGGGAAAGGAGGTTATTACATCAGACGTTTCATTGTTCCTTCATGCTATTATCCCGCTATCTTCTGTCGGTGTCATGCATTGGTTGAGACGGTCCACTGATCTGAAATCCCATTGGTCTGAAAAATGTCCAATTGTACAGAAATCACATGTCCATTGTTCTTCTTGCAACAGAACAACAGACAGACAGTGTATGTCCCGCCCTACTATTCCTCTGATTGGCTTAGCTTGATATCTTTACCTTCATCCGAACCAATGTCATGTCAAGTCCTCATGCCAACACTTAACCAACAAGCAACACCAACTAACCAATCAGAGGCAGAGCAGGGCTCATGCCTCTGAAATGGTGGGAAATAACTTCATTTTGCATTTGGTTTCTGTTTGTTGCCTTTTTCAGATGTATGGGTCCTGGAAACAGATGACTTTCATTTGAAGCGAGGGTATATATATAGATAGATAGATAGATAGATAGATAGATAGATAGATAGATAGATAGAACTTGAAATTAAATCAATGAAATTACAACAGACTCAAGGTGCCAACACGCAACAACAAGACAATATAAAAACAACAATACACTATAAAAACAACAAGACAATATAAAAACAACAATACACTATAAAAACAACAAGACAATATAAAAACAACAAGACACTATAAAAACAACAAGACAATATAAAAACAACAATACACTATAAAAACAACAAGACACTATAAAAACAATAAATGGGACTTAAAAAAAGGGAATATGTACATAAATAAATAATAGATAAATTAAATTGCACGATTCCCCTCGTATTGCACGTAAGGTTTATATAACTTAAATATCAACAGCGTTTAGTGCACACATGGCCCTGGGAAAGAAACTGAACGTGAGTCTGTTTGTCCGGGAAGACATGGCACGGAAGCGCCTGCCTGAGCGCAGCCGTACGAAGTGCTCGTTACCCCGGGTGGTGTGGGTCCTTGAGGATCTTGACTGCCTTCTTAAGGCAACGAGAGCTGTACAGTGCCTCCAGGGAGGGGAGGGGGCAGCCGATGATCTTCTGGGCCGAGTTGATGACCCTTTGGAGCGCACCCCTCTCTGCGGCTGCAGCTGAGGAACCACGCAGATGCAGTCGGTGAGGATGCTTTCCACGGCGCAGCGGTAGAAGGACACAAGCAGTAGTCGGGGGTTAACAGAATAAGTGTGAGCTTCCCGACACTAACAAGTGTGAAGGTACACCAGTCTCTGTGATGACCGATGAGGGTGCATCCTCCTTTTACTTTTATCCGCTCTGTAACTTTGCTGTAAATGTTCCCGCTGTGGATTTCTGATTTCTGAAAATGAACAACATTCAGTCCTGAATAGACTTAACTGTGAGGAGAAAATAATACAGATGAGGTTCAGCCATGCAGAGACACACACACACACACACACACACACACACACACACACACACACACACACACACACACACACACACACACACACACACACACACACACACACACACACACACACACACACACACACACACACACACACACACACACACACACACACACACACACACACACACACACACACACTGTTTTCTGCTCTACTTCTCTGTCTCCTGCTCACAGTCTGGAGTCACAGGAAGGTCACGGTGATTCACTTTTTATTTGGAGCATCATCAGCAGCACGTCCTCCTCCGGTGAGACACACACACACACACACACACACACACACACACACACACACACACACACACACACACACACACACACACACACACTGATGTATCCTTTCTTCGCCCAAACCTGTTTAATTTACTTTGGGCTTCTTGACAAGTTCTTATCTGTTAAACACCTGGGAGATTATTCGGGGGAATTTGGGCATCTTCACGAGCTTAACGTGTGAATCACATTCTTCTTCTTCTCTAAATCATTGCACAGTGATTTAGCATATTAAGCTGCAGGTAACCATAGAAACAGTGATTCACACCGTCGCCTGTTAACTCAGAAGTGAAATTAAGGTTGTCAAAGTGACAAACTTAAAAAAAAAATATATATATATATTTTAAAACTTTGTATATATATATATATATATATATATATTAAAAGTTTGTATATATATATATATATCGGACAAATGAAGCGAGGTTTTCCTGCTTAATGTTCAACGGGGACGAGGCAGATTGTGATAGTTAGAGAACGATAAACATTGCTACAGGTGTTTGTATACCTCTATTTATATATATGTATATATATATATATATATATATGTACACATATTTAAATATATTAGTTATCTACCGTTGCTATTATTAAGCTGTTAGAAATACATGTTTCCAAAGCGCCTGCTCTTTTTATAAATGAACTGCAAGCAGACAACGTACACGCCCATTGCTCAATATGTCCTTCCTGTCATGGACACACTTCCTGTAGACGATATACATGTTCATTGCATGGTGTCATAGTCATAGTATAACAATATATAACGTCAGAAAGATAATCTGTCCCTTTTAAGTGAATATATTTTAGTTTATAAGAACATTATTTTGATAATATTGAATTTACTGCAAAACATTGATTTCCATTTCACTAAACATGTTTAGCTTGTTGACATGATAGCGGTCATGCTAGTCCCGTCATGTTAAGAACAGAGCGAAGCACCAGAAAGGAGACAAAGCTAGCAGCTCATTCGGTGCTTAGATTTCCCCAGGCCTTTTCTTTTTGCCCTGCAGTGTCAATGTAGTTTTGTCCTTTCCTTGTTGAGAGAGAAAGCCGAGTCACCTTTACTGATAAAAGGCTATGTGCATTATGCATCCATTTGGTGTACGAGCAGAACCCCTGCTGTATCATGTATTAAATAAATGTAAACCAGGTTATGAAATAGCTTCAAACCCATGCAGACCACTCGGATCAAAAGCAATGTTAGAGAGAACGAACAGTCTTTACATACAACCGTTTTCTCTGCATTTCAATGCTTTGGGCGGCGGTTATAGTCGCTCTCCTTTCAGACTGCAGACAACTTGCCATCTGGAGCGAGGGAGGATGCAGAACATGCACCCCCTCCTGGAGCCCATTCCCAACAAATATAACTTTGAGTGTTTGGACGGGGAACAGGCTGAGGGTTTAAAACACTTCCACAGACAGATTAAAGCAGCAGAGTGGAAGACGCTGATGATTAAGGCTATCAAAGATGTGAGTGTTGATGTAGAGTTGATTCATTAAGGGAAGTATGTCAAATAACTGATTGCCATCTGAATCTCCCTGATGAGCTTTTCTTGATCAGGGATCCGTATTTGAATTCTGGTATGAATGTTTGCACTATTTATAAAGGTTTATTTTATAAAACTGCAAAGTAAACACCAGAGGTTTAAGGGGATGTGGTACTTCTATGTTTGACCCTGAAGGCAGCATGTGCGTGCTCCCTCCATAAATATCCCATGGTATTTTTCCATTGGATTATTGTAGAAAATAATTTCTGTCTCAAACAAATGTTTATGATACGAACACGTTTAGTTCAGCAGGATAATCTCTACTCTCTCTAACACTACTTTGTGATTTTAGAAGTACAAAGCTAACGTTAGGCTATAAAGGAACTACAGCACGGTCACATGACTTCATGTCACCACCGCTAAGCTAAAGGTGGCTAATGTTGGGATATAAAGGAACTACAGCACGGTCACATGACTTCACGTCACCACCGCTAAGCTAAAGGTGGCTAATGTTGGGCTATAAAGGAACTACAGCACGGTCACATGACTTCACGTCACCACCGCTAAGCTAAAGGGGGCTAATGTTGGGCTATAAAGGAACTACAGCACAGTCACATGACTTCACGTCACCACCGCTAAGCTAAAGGCGGCTAATGTTGGGCTATAAAGGAACTACAGCACAGTCACATGACTTCACGTCACCACCGCTAAGCTAAAGGCGGCTAACGTTGGGCTATAAAGGAACTACAGCACGGTCACATGACTTCACATCACCACCGCTAAGCTAAAGGTGGCTAATGTTGGGCTAGAGGTTTCTACCATTTTTTCCCTTTAAACTGTGGGTTTTCTCTGGAAGTTTTTCCTTGTACGATGTGAGAGTCTAAGGACAGAGGGTGTCGTTTTTTCTCATACTGATATTCTGAACAATCTGTGCTGTTGTATTTGCTGTAAAGTGTCTCAACTGTAGGCTATTTTTATTATATGTACAGCACTTTGGCTCGACCAAACATCGTTTATAAAAGTGTAATAAGTAAAACTTGATTTGATTTGATTTGATAAAGGAACTACAGCACGGACCACCCTCCCCTCGAATATTTATTATAACATAAATCATAGGTTAGCATGCTGTGTGGCTAACTGCTGCTGCAACCACCTGTTAACATCTCCTGCTAACCTTTCTGAGTGCATTGTGAAAGCGCTGGATGTTAATGGTGAAGCTCTGCAGGCTGAAAGAAAGCCTTTTCCTTTTAATGGACATTGTCAGGGGGTCCTTTGATTTTTTTTTGTCCTTTTTTCTCCACACATGGATTTTCTGAAAGCCGTCCTTCACGTCAGCGTGTTGTCGCTGTGCCGGAGCAGAAAGGTCAGGCTGGATCTCCCACGATGCCTCAGATGAACTCTTTCCAAACAATACGGACGCAGCGCCGCGCACACAGCCTCCAAAATGTCAAAACATTTTCTCCACATGTGAGGGAGAGCGAAGAGAAGTAAGTGAAGAGGATTCAGAAATATCTCTCGGTCTGTGGAACAGCCTCCCAGTGCTCAAATGTGCTAAATAATTAAATAAAGATTGATTGATATCTGAAATGCTCAGTCTATTGAACATTGTGTATGTGTTTTTATATGTCTCTACTTATTGTTTATTTTGTAAATTGTGTAACTTTTATTATTATAATTGTTTTAATCTTTAATACTTTAAAGGAGACCTATCATGCTATATTTGAATAACATATTGTAGGGCCATACCTATAAGGTATATTTATACGTTTATTTTTCAAAATACCAAACAGATCAGGCATTTAAGCCATGCCTCATTTTGCTCTATTTTCCTCTCCTCCACCCTGTCTTTGATGCAGCTGACCACGCCCCCCTGCAAAGGCCGAGTTACCAGCATGTTCAACACACTCTCACTCCATCATAGTCCAGGAGCGACGTTTGGTCAGTGTCCGTGGCGTCCAGTTGTGACGCTCCTAGGCTCCTTCAGCGTCATAAAGGGACGCAAATAGCTTTCAACTGATTGCAATGTATTCCCATCTGCGGCGGGATTTGACGCTCATGGAAGCACGGCATTCGTTTATGTCGGCTGCCCTTAAAGGCAATGTGAGCGTCCATTCCCATTGGATAACGGAGAATTGTACACCCGGAAGTAAGTATTCCCCTTACTGTCGATTGATTTTACAGTGATATCTGCACTACTACTCGACTAAAAAACACCAGATTATCCTTGTTAATTACACAACATTGATTGGCTTAAATTGTGTGCAATGCTTTTGTATTTTTCCCCTTCGATTCAGAGAAACAAATGTTTTTTCGGAGTAAAGGATGGCAGAAGACACTACACTACCCAGAATCCCCAGCTATCGTTTGGACTACACCGTGGTGTAGAGTTGGCCATATAGGCGGAGCTCCTCGTCACTGACGTCAGGCTATTTTCAAATCTGGATCAGTCTGGATCAGATCCGTTGCAGCCCCGTTTTTAGAGATTTGGGTTTGGAGGAAAAGAGAGAGGGTTGTGTTTTCTGACACTTGGTGAGTTCCCTGGAACACCGGGGACACATGTTCATGAATGAAAGGTGTACAAAAGCGCATTTTGCATGATAGGTCCCCTTTAACTTTATTAGAGAAGCATGCTTTAAAAAAATAGTAAAGATACAAAATGTAAAAGAGAAATGACACAATTTACAAAATACACATCCTGTGACAGCTCTGAGATATCAAGCCCCTAACGGCCAGTTATTATTATATTTAATTCCAATTAATCCCACCAACTGGGTGTGGCTGTTGATGCTGAATTGCATATGCCCGATTTATGCAAATGACCACGTTTCACACTGAATTACACGCTCACTTTTCGGTTTATTTTTGCATATCTATGTTTAGCGGTGGGAAAAGCGGCGAAAAATAGTTTGTGAATTTGCTCCTGAGGGTAGGAAGTGAGAGAAGGTCGCGTTGATTTTCCACATAATGCACCCTGCAGGTGAAGCTTATATTTATATAACGACTACATCACATCATGGTGTAGTTTGTCCGAGAGGGATTTTGTGTTAATAATATATCACAAACACTGTTCTGTACAGTTACTCTTTGGCACACAGACATTTTGGGGGAAAGCTGGTTAGACAAACCCCTCCACTTCAAGACTGAAATACTACTTTAAAAGTAATTATTATTTCAGTGCTGATTTTTACACAATAACAAAAACCAATTCAGTGAAGCAGTTAAAATATGCATTAATCTAAGTAATACACACTGTAGGAACCAATGTTTGTTCATTCAGGTTCCACAAACCGTTTTTGACCACACACAACTACACGCGCACACACACACACGCGCGCACACACACAAAAAGCTACACCACACACACACACACACACACACACACACACACACACAGCTACACACACGGGGCACAACCGTAAGCGACCTGTTATCGATCAGGAAACGACAGCGAAGCATCTGGGTGTCTTGTCTGGCATTTATTCCTCAGCAGTGCTCACTTCAATGTCTTCTAGTATTTATTTGTACATTGAGAAATTATTAAATTACCAAGAAAATCTTATTTTTAAGTAATCATACAAAATACAAACATACATGAGAACAAAATCAATATTCTCTTCACATCCGCGTTGCACATCTTTACAAAAGAAAAGAAAGAAAAGTCAGAAAGTGTTGTCATGTAAACAAAGACAATGACCCAGATCGCGTCTTTTTCCCGCCAAAACCACACCGTAAATATCACTGAAAAATACAATTTCTTACGGTGGAAACTTAACAAAAACAGCTTAATAATATACCCAAATTGACACTTAACAACATACATCACTTTCATCAACTTAAATAGCCGGTTTACCACACAAAGTTGTAATGATAATAAACACAATTCCTAGCACAGCTTACCCTCAGCAGTGCTCACTTCAATGTGAGGGGAAAGTGGAAATGGCATACAGGAAGTAGAAAACAACGGGAAAGGGTTTCCACTAGAAACAATACTCAAACATATTAAAAGGAAACAATCTCATTTAAATAAAATGCACAACCTATTGTAAATCGTAATTTATAACTAATAATGATGTATACACATGTTTAACTCTGTTACACACACTCACAAACTTGGGTTAAACAAACATATTCTGAGTTATGGTTTGGCTGCCTATGGTGTGTGTATGGTGAATGGAAATACAAAGCAAGCGAAGAGATCACCGGTAACCGGACAATTAAGTTAAATGTGATTCGCTACTAAGAAAAACCAACCTGATCTCACCAGAATGCGTGACTCCACCACGACTCCTTAACACCGCATTGCGTGGTGGACTCAAGAACTTTATTACATTTACGTGTCTGCAAACAACCCCAATAGCTGGGAGTCCCAGCAGCTTCTACTGAAGCCTTCCGAGTCCCCAGAACGCCGACACCTCCTCATCTCCACCGCTCCCATGTTTTATTTTGTGTTGCCATAAGTTAGGCTCTCTGCGTTTCTGCGCTAGGCTAATGCTAATGCTAATAATGTAATGCTAATAATGCTAATGCGAGGATAATAAAATGGCGGCTTCACAACATTTTTTGGGAGTTTTACGGGGCGTGGTTTGCAATCCGCCCAGCCAATCAGGAATATAGCTCTTTTCTCACAAAAGAGCCGCTCGAAAGTCCCTGCTCTCTAGCAGGGACTTTCAAGGGGGTAAAAAGGTTCGCATGAACTACTTTTAGTACCGGCTCTTTTTGGTGTGAACGCGATCATGAACTAAGTTCGCATGAACCTTTGTGGGAAAAATACCGCAGTGTGAACGCGGCTATTGTAAAGTGAATGAGGCTCTTTTGTCGTGGTGCACACACGCACAACGTCCTGCAGTGAGATTTTATTCGACAAAACGTTTTTAAAATCTACTTTATAGCTTGTAGTAACTCGCGGGAGGCTTCTTTTATTTTATTTGTATTCATAATCATTTTTATTTTTCGTCAGAATGTATTATTGTAAAGTCAAACAGAGCCTAGGGCTTTAATATATATAAAATAAAAAACAGATTAGAAGTAGTCGCATATTAAAAGATATAGATACATAGAATAACAAAACATCTTAACTGTATTCAGACTTTAAATCATAAACGCTACAAATATGTTTCATTTAAAGACAAACCACCAATTGACAGGATAGACAACAGGTGTAATTATCTCTGGCAAGCTGGGTGTAATCACCCTAATTACAGAGCCCAGCGCTGCATCCTCAAGGAGGGTTTAAATAGTAGCTGTGTGCGATCCTAGTAGATGGAAGCGGGTAGACGGGAGGCACCTCTACCGAGTCAGGACAGGCAGCCGGTAAGAACATCCATCATGCTGTGAGAGCTCCGCAGAGCCGCTGGCGAATGTTCTGTTGCATTGTTTGAGTGTATGCACGTGTCTTGTTGGAGCGCGAGTGGCGCTGCGCAGCATTGTTTGTGGTTTAAATGTGCTGCGTTAATGGTGAGGCACAGAGAGAGTTTAGACGCGCTGTTTATTTAGCTTAGAAGGAAGCTTTCTTGTTTAGAAATAGTACATGTCTTATAAAGAATCCATTTATTTAGAAGCGTAAATAGTAAAGTTTTTTATTAATTGAATACCTCTGTGAAAGAAGGGGAAATAATAGTTTCTAGTTTAAAAATAATAATTAACTTGATTTGTCAACATTTCCAGAAAAGTCAAGTTAAAGAATCCGCTTTATTTACATGGTTACAAATTCTAAAATGTTCTTTTTTTGTTTCAAAGGTTTTTCACCTGCACTAAGTGACTGCACAGAGTGACTGAGTGACTGCACACAAATCTGCATAAAGTGAACTTCTACATCAAAGAGTAAAGCAAGCACTGCTGAATAAAGTATGATTTATCTTTTAAGAAACGTTTTTTTTCATATGGAATGCAGTTGGAGGTCAACCAATCACAGAGCTTGAGGCAACGCGGAATAATAGCTGAGGATTCTGGGTAGTGTAGTGTCTTCGGTCATCCTAAACTGAACAAATATTTGTTTCTCCGAATCAAAGGGGAACATTAAAAAAGCATTGTACACAACTTAAACCGATCAATGTTGTGTAATCAACAAGGATAATCTGGTGTTTTTGAGTAGTGCAGATAGCACTGTAAAATCAATCTACAGTAAGGGGAATACTTACTTCCGGGGTAAAATCCTCCGTTATCCAATGGGAATGGATGCTCACATTGCTCTCCGTAATACAATAAAGGGGACATGATCAAATCGGAATATAATGTTCTTTTAAAAAAGGTTAACTAGGGAACAATCTATTGGACACAGCTGAAGCTCTGGCCTTCCTTAAACTAACTAATGTAATAAAAATCACAGTTGTATTACCCACAATGCACTGTTTTTTGAGAACAAAAATTCGTAACTAATGCACCATAATACATTCTGACAAAAAATACAAATTATCATGAATACAAATAAAATAAAAGAAGCCTCCCGCGAGTTACTACAAGATATAAAGTAGATTTTAAAAACGTTGTATAGAATAAAAGCTCACTGCGGGACGTTGTAGAAATGCGTGTGTGCACCACGACAAAGGAGCCTCATTCACTTTACATTGGGGTTGTTTGCGTGGTGCCGACACGTACTGTAATGCGGTGTTAAGGAGTCGTGGTGGAGTCACGCATTCTGGTGAGATCAGGTTGAGAGAAACAGATGTTAAAAAAATAATGCTGTCAAAAGAAATAATGTAAATGGCTGCACGACATATCATTCTTGACTGACTATTGCTCAGCATTTTATCAGTTACATGTCACTTTTATCCAAAGCGACTTACATACTCAATATGGCCCATCCCCACAGGTGCACTTTGGGGTGAAGTGTCTCAGGGACACAACGACATGCTGACTGCAGTGGGGTTTGAACCTGTGTTCCTCTGATCTGAACACCAACAGGCCACTGCGCCACACGCCACACTTCCTCTCCTCTGGTCTGGGAGTCAATGGTTTTCTGAGTGTGTTTTTGGTCGTTAGCCTGAACTAAGGTCTATGGTGAAACACAATAATCCAATGGAAAAAATCCCATTGGCTTTTTGTCGAGGGAGTTCGATGCTAACTTCTGGCTCGGCGAACAATAACGTCATAACTGCAACTGCTATTGTACCTTCTATTGTAGGCATATGGTCATGCTAGCATTAGCTTTAGCATAGCATGATTCAGCTGCTGGTTCTCAACATTCTGCAGTTTCCCAATCTCTACAGATATTAATGTTTCTTTGACGATACGAGCTGCTGGTTTACTGAGTGACATCGCCCTCTGCCAGACGCCCGTTAAGAGGAGGGCTTGTCAAAATATCAGGGACATATTTTGGGACTAAATGAAAGGTAAATGTTTTCATATAAGGACAGGGTTGCCAACTTGGGGGACCTGGCTGGAGTGAGATTTTGATATCATGGGTTTAATTACACATATGCGCACGAAATGACTGCTATCGTGTCAGCAGCGGGACCTTAGCATATATATAGGATATATACAAATACACAATATTGGACAGACTATAAAGGGCACAAAGTTTCCTTCTCTAATGAAAGTCAAACACATGTTTGTTTCCACTGTTTTATTGTGTGCCTGTCGCGATAAGCAATTCATCGAGTATTTGTGTTGGGTAATCTCTGGTAGGGCTAACCCATACAGCGGTGGGGCTCAAGTCAGTATTTGCAATGTAATTACATCCACGCTATATCGCCCCCTTCACAGTGAAACGCCACGCGTGAGGTTTAGATTATTTCTCTGTCTCAATCCAGATTGAACTGTATGAAATAAAAAGGCACATTTGTCTTGTAGTAAATAAAAAGGGCGACCTGGAGACAATCCTGCAACTTCCCCACAGGTGAAAGAGTTGATGCTGAAAACTTGAGAAGAAAAATAAATACATCTATTACTACACATTTAAAAAAATGAATGCCATTTTAGTTTTGTGTTACTTTGTTCTGAAAGCTGAACCTGCTGCTCCTCACAGAGAGAAGAGGAAGAGGCTGTGAGTTACTTTACATGGTGGATCAGGGTGGAGAGCCCCCGTTGTTCTGTGTGTCAACATGAAAGACAGCCCACACACCTATCAATCATCAAACCGTGGGGTCTGATTTAATTACGTGGTGATTTCTGTCAACACGTAATGTTGTATCGATGTATATAGAGATGTACGACAGCAAAAGTATTCTCCGTCGGGACTTCCTGCAACAACACCACTGTCAGTTATCTTGATTCTGATTGGCCAGAAGACATTATCAAAGATGTTCTATTGAGAAGACGATCACTACGTGACAACAGTTTTCAAAACCGTTTCTAGTCTTCGGTATTCTTGTTTTGGCGTGAGAATAGTTTGGGCAGCGTGAGAGCGTGAGATTGAGAGAGAAAGCGTGTGTCACACGCCAGATGCGTGAGAGTTGGCAACCCTGATAAGGAATTTACTTTGGTATATAATGGTGCAAACACAGTAAGAGAAATGTACAGACACAAATATATAAATATTCTGTAAGCTTTTGTAAGGTAGGAGTTGTTCCAAAAACACGAAACGTATCAGTAAAAAACATCTAAATTCTGCAATTACCTAGACCTTTGGACAGCTGCTGTTTGATTCTCCCTGCTTGTTACATCCTAACCCCCCCTCAATTATTTCAGACTGAGGGGCTGTTAGCAGAGCTGCAATGTTCACCCATTATGATTGGAGCTAAAAGCTAATCATAGTCCATCCACCCCCCCATTAGGACCTGTCAGAGGGCACTTACACCCAGAGCACACGATGTTATGGACAGTTATATAATACCGTAATGCTCGACTGCAGATATCATAAATAAAATCATATTGAGACACATGGAGGACAGCAGACATGTGATGGAAGAACATTAATCCAACCCAACTTTATTTATATAGCACCTTTAAAAACACAGTTCACCAAAGTGCTGTACATCAATAAATATGTAAAAGCAGCATAAATACATTTAGACGAAACAGATAGGACGTAAAAACAAGAGACAATGAAACCATACTTATAGCCAGACTGGAAACTCTCATACACGATGTAAAAACAAATTAAATGTAAAGGCACAGACTGGAAAGGAGAACCTAGCTAAAGGCGTGGTGAGTCCTAAACCTCTTACTGTCCTCTGGTCTGGAGGTCAATGGTTTTCTGAATGTGTTTTTGGTTGTTAGCCTTTTAAAGGCCCGAAATGTAATATTAAGAATAATTTATCCTTTTTTTTCTTATGCCTTCTCGTTGTGCGTCCTCTTTGTCGCTAATACTATTTTTTTTAACTTTTTTACCATTGCTTTTATTCATATGTTTCCATTTAAACTGCATAGACGGAAACCTGGGAAATTGCACTTCCATGAGTATATTGTCAGTAAAGACCAACTGATTCTACAACTGCACATGACTTATTTGACTGCAATCATCAGCTGTCATTCAGCTTAAACAATCCTAAAAATGCCTTTGACTCTCCGCAGCTGGAAGTTACTACGCTTTTCTATTGAATCTACGAACACAATGAGAGCGTAATGTTCTGGCTGCTGACACAAAACCCTTTTATGAGAGAAACAACCTCCTGCGGAGCCCCGGCTGCGGCTTGCAGTCTCTTCAAATGGAAAGAATATTACCCTGAAAACCACAAAGGAAACGGAGGCTTGCACTGATTACAGCTGACAGAGATATCAAGCATGTTCTCGTATGTAAACTTTACGTAACGTTGGACTATTTATATATCCTTTTACTCCAGCAGAGTCCCACTGAGACCCACGTCATATACAGCAGAGCAGCTTTCAGTTAGTCAGTGTACCATGAGAGAAATGTCAGTATTATACAAACTGATTACATACTTTAAGGCATCACACCAACTGATTACTGTTACAGGTTGAAAGCTGTGCAATCAGCAAAAAGAAGTTTAACATTAGCCACCATTAGCTTAGCGGTGGAGACATGAAGTCATGTGGCCGTGCTGTAGTTCCTTTATAGCCCAACATTAGCCTCCTTTAGCTTAGCGGTGGTGACGTGAAGTCATGTGACCGTGCTGTAGTTCCTTTATAGCCCAACATTAGCCGCCTTTAGCTTAGCGGTGGTGACGTGAAGTCATGTGACCGTGCTGTAGTTCCTTTATAGCCCAACATTAGCCACCTTTAGCTTAGCGGTGGTGACGTGAAGTCATGTGACCGTGCTGTAGTTCCTTTATAGCCCAACATTAGCCGCCTTTAGCTTAGCGGTGGTGACGTGAAGTCATGTGACCGTGCTGTAGTTCCTTTATAGCCCAACATTAGCCACCTTTAGCTTAGCGGTGGTGACGTGAAGTCATGTGACCGTGCTGTAGTTCCTTATAATCCAACACAGACATACAACATTCCTGCTGCGCTCTATTGTCCCTTTATAACCAAACTATCTATTGGAATATACATGTTATGAATCAGTATCTTCTCATCTGTTTTAACCAACCCTTCTTGGTGCACAGAGAAAGTGAATGTATTTGTGTTTAAAACCCTTGTATGGTGGTCGGTCTGTAGGACCCGTTTCCTTATTTGGCTAAAGAAAATGAATATGAGAAATTATTTGTTCAAACTCACACTCAATGGCCTTGGCTCATTGAGTGTGAAGAACATTCAGAACACATTACATACAGGGTGTGTGTGTGTGTGTGTGTGTGTGTGTGTGTGTGTGTGGTGGTGTGTGTTGTGTGGTGTGTGTGTGTGTGTGTGTGTGGTGTGTGTGTGTGTGTGGGTGGTGTGTGTGTGTGTGTGTGTGTGTGTGTGTGTGTGGTGTGTGTGTGTGTTGTGTGTGTGTGGGTGTGTGTGTGTGTGTGTGTGTGTGTGTGTGTGTGTGTGGTGGTGTGTGG
>JAMFTG010002738.1:0-27083 GCA_023974075.1 Chaenocephalus aceratus
GGAGAGAGGAGAGGGGAGAGGAGGAGAGAGTGGGAGGAGAGAGAGTGGGTGATAGAGAGGGAGAGAGAGGGGGCGGAGAGAGAGGGGGAGAGAGAGAGGGGAGAGAGAGAGAGAATTCTTTCTCACAGAAGCAGAAGTGTGTTCAGACAATAAAATAAAATACTTAGAATATATCAAAAAGTGGAAAAGAGAATTAACAATTACAAATAAAAATAAAAATGCTATCAAATATTAACAATATAAACAAAAACAATATAAAATATTCTGGATAGTTCAAATAAATACAACAGGATCCAAAATGCTTCAAGTGTTGAATGAGAAAGGAGAAACTCCAGCTTGTGTTGCCCCCCCTCCAGTGGCAGCTGCCCCCCCCTTCCCCCCCCGTAGATCCGCCCCTGTGTCCCTCTCTATGGGACAGAACAAATAAATACAAATAAATAAATTTAAAAATTAATATAAAAGAGACACAAGAAAAAAAAAAAAAAAAAACAACAACATACATTCGTAGTTCCCCCTCTTTCTCCTTAATGTAGTGTCTTAAGTTCAGCTATGTAGGCTATCATAGAGCCCCAGACAGATTCAAATAGTTTTGAGGAGCCCCTCAGGTTATATTTAATCTTCTCCAAGTTCAGGTACAACATTAGATCTTTAAGCCCTTGAGATGCTTTAGGTGGTATAGAAGATTTCCATTCTAGGAGTATTCTTCTTCGTGCTAAAAGAGATGCAAAGGCTATACTGTCCTTAGTTTTCCTCTTCAACATTCGGTGGCCAGGTATTACTCCAAAAATGGCAGTTTCTGCACATGGTGTCAATACTACGTCCAAGGCCTCAGTAAGGTCTCTATGGGAATCTAACTGGAAGCATACGTTGGTTCTGCAGGAGCTGCTGCAGGAGGAGACGCGGCAGAAGCTGAACCTCAGCGGGAGGAACCGTCAGCTGGAGGAGGAGAAGAGCGCTCTGCAGGAGCAGCAGGAGGAGGAGGAGGAGGCGCGCAGGAACCTGGAGAAACAGATGCTCAGCGTGCAGGCGCAGGTACTCCTCGTGTTTCAGTTACGAGAGACGGTCTGGCTGCAGGCGCAGGTACTCCTCGTGTTTCAGTTACGAGAGACGGTCTGGCTGCAGGCGCAGGTACTCCTCGTGTTTCAGTTACGAGAGACGGTCTGGCTGCAGGTGCACGCCAACACGGCGCTGTGCGAGTCACTAATAGGATCCAATAGATACCAAACACACAGCTGCTTTATACATGTCAAAAGATATATCTTATACAATAATATAATAAGTATAAGTATAATATAATCTATAAGTATAATATATAATAATATAATAATATATAAGTATAATATATAATATAATAATATATAAGTATAATATATCTTATACAAGTAGAAAGATATATTTCTATAGAGTTTCTATAAATTACACAATATTTAAAATAATTATTATATAATAATTATTTTATTTTTCTCTTCTGATTTTTTGACTGTTATGATTATTATTTATTCTGTTTTATAATTATTGTATTTATTTGATTATTATATCATATTTTTACTGATTTAATGGTCATTATTTTATTATCAGTATTAATAGTATTATTTGTATTTCTGGATTTGTTGACTGTTGTTTATATTCTTTATTTATTTGTTTTATTTTTACCAGATTTTTTTATAATTTTTTCATTTATTATTATAATTTATTAATTCTTTCCTCATTATTTGTATTTCTTATAAGTATTATTCGCATAATTATTATTTTTTTTTTTCATTACTCCTGATTTTTGTATTGTTATGTTATGTACTATCGTTTAAAATGTATTTCAAAATAGCAAAAGCATAGGATACTCATTACATTATATATAATATGTGTGCAAAATAGTGGCAGTTTTAATTCAACAAGGTTCATTTTGAGTATAATATATAGAAACTAATGAATGAGGGATAGTGCAAGGGAACTTCAGAGACGGTTAAATGAAAAAGAGAACAGGCTTGAAAGGCTTCCTGAACGCTCCCTGTGACAGGAGTGTGTCTGATGTAGAACACTTAGTCCTTTCTGACTGTAACCTCTGCCGTTCCTGCAGCTGTCGGAGAGCAAGAAGAAGCTGGAGGAGGACGTGGGGGCCGTGGAGGGTCTGGAGGAGACGAAGAAGAGGCTCCTGAAGGACCTGGAGCTGGCCGGGCAGCGTCTGGAGGAGAAGACCCTCGGCTTCGACAAGATGGAGAAGACAAAGACCCGCCTGCAGCAGGAGCTGGACGACCTCACCGTGGACCTGGACCACCAGAGGCAGAGCGTCAGCTGCCTGGAGAAGAAGCAGAAGAAGTTCGACCAGGTAGATATATATATATATTTAATATACACGGTGAAGGTAGTACTCAGGTCGTGCACTAGAGTAAAAGAAGAAGTACTCAGATCTTGTACTTGAGTAAAAGTACTCAGATCTTGTACTTGAGTAAAAGTAGAAGTACTCAGATCTTGTACTTGAGTAAAAGTAGAAGTACTCAGATCTTGTACTTGAGTAAAAGTAGAAGTACTCAGATCTTGTACTTGAATAAAAGTAGAAGTACTCAGATATTGTACTTGAGTAAAAGTAAAAGGACTCAGATCTTGTACTTGAGTGAAAGTAGAAGTACTCAGATCTTGTACTTGAGTAAAAGTAGAAGTACTCAGATCTTGTACTTGAGTAAAAGGAGAAGTACTCAGATCTTGTACTTGAGTAAAAGTACTCAGATCTTGTACTCGAGTAAAAGTAGAAGTACTCAGATCTTGTACTTGAGTAAAAGTACTCATATATTGTACTTGAGTAAAAGTACCCAGATCTTGTACTTGAGTAAAAGTAAAAGGACTCAGATCTTGTTATTGAGTAAAAGTAGAAGTACTCAGATCTTGTACTCAAGTAAAAGTAGAAGTACTCAGATCTTGTACTTGAGTAAAAGTAGAAGTACTCAGATCTTGTACTTGAGTAAAAGTAGAAGTACTCAGATCTTGTACTTGAGTGAAAGTAGAAGTACTCAGATCTTGTACTTGAGTAAAAGTACTCAGATCTTGTACTCGAGTAAAAGTAGAAGTACTCAGATCTTGTACTTGAGTAAAAGTAGAAGTACTCAGATCTTGTACTTGAGTAAAAGTAGAAGTACTCAGATCTTGTACTTGAGTAAAAGTAAAAGGACTCAGATCTTGTACTTGAGTAAAAGTACTCAGATCTTGTACTCGAGTAAAAGTAGAAGTACTCAGATCTTGTACTTGAGTAAAAGTAGAAGTACTCAGATCTTGTACTTGAGTAAAAGTAGAAGTACTCAGATCTTGTACTTGAGTGAAAGTAGAAGTACTCAGATCTTGTACTTGAGTAAAAGTACTCAGATCTTGTACTCGAGTAAAAGTAGAAGTACTCAGATCTTGTACTTGAGTAAAAGTAGAAGTACTCAGATCTTGTACTTGAGTAAAAGTAGAAGTACTCAGATCTTGTACTTGAGTAAAAGTACTCAGATCTTGTACTCGAGTAAAAGTAGAAGTACTCAGATCTTGTACTTGAGTAAAAGTACTCAGATCTTGTACTCGAGTAAAAGTAGAAGTACTCAGATCTTGTACTTGAGTAAAAGTAGAAGTACTCAGATCTTGTACTTGAGTAAAAGTAGAAGTACTCAGATCTTGTACTTGAGTAAAAGTACTCAGATCTTGTACTCGAGTAAAAGTAGAAGTACTCAGATCTTGTACTTGAGTAAAAGTACTCATATCTTGTACTTGAGTAAAAGTACCCAGATCTTGTACTTGAGTAAAAGTAAAAGGACTCAGATATTGTACTTGAGTAAAAGTAGAAGTACTCAGATCTTGTACTTGAGTAAAAGTAGAAGTACTCAGATCTTGTACTTGAGTGAAAGTAGAAGTACTCAGATCTTGTACTTGAGTAAAAGTACTCAGATCTTGTACTCGAGTAAAAGTAGAAGTACTCAGATCTTGTACTTGAGTAAAAGTAGAAGTACTCAGATATTGTACTCAAGTAAAAGTAGAAGTACTCAGATCTTGTACTTGAGTAAAAGTAAAAGGACTCAGATCTTGTACTTGAGTAAAAGTACTCAGATCTTGTACTCGAGTAAAAGTAGAAGTACTCAGATCTTGTACTTGAGTAAAAGTAGAAGTACTCAGATCTTGTACTTGAGTAAAAGTAGAAGTACTCAGATCTTGTACTTGAGTGAAAGTAGAAGTACTCAGATCTTGTACTTGAGTAAAAGTACTCAGATCTTGTACTCGAGTAAAAGTAGAAGTACTCAGATCTTGTACTTGAGTAAAAGTAGAAGTACTCAGATCTTGTACTTGAGTAAAAGTAGAAGTACTCAGATCTTGTACTTGAGTAAAAGTACTCAGATCTTGTACTCGAGTAAAAGTAGAAGTACTCAGATCTTGTACTTGAGTAAAAGTACTCATATCTTGTACTTGAGTAAAAGTACCCAGATCTTGTACTTGAGTAAAAGTAAAAGGACTCAGATATTGTACTTGAGTAAAAGTAGAAGTACTCAGATCTTGTACTTGAGTAAAAGTAGAAGTACTCAGATCTTGTACTTGAGTGAAAGTAGAAGTACTCAGATCTTGTACTTGAGTAAAAGTACTCAGATCTTGTACTCGAGTAAAAGTAGAAGTACTCAGATCTTGTACTTGAGTAAAAGTAGAAGTACTCAGATCTTGTACTTGAGTAAAAGTAGAAGTACTCAGATCTTGTACTTGAGTAAAAGTACTCAGATCTTGTACTCGAGTAAAAGTAGAAGTACTCAGATCTTGTACTTGAGTAAAAGTACTCATATCTTGTACTTGAGTAAAAGTACCCAGATCTTGTACTTGAGTAAAAGTAAAAGGACTCAGATCTTGTACTTGAGTAAAAGTAGAAGTACTCAGATCTTGTACTTGAGTAAAAGTAGAAGTACTCAGATCTTGTACTTGAGTAAAAGTAGGAGTACTCAGATCTTGTACTTGAGTAAAAGTAGGAGTACTCAGATCGTGTGAAGCCTGGAGAAGAAGCAGAAGAAGTTTGACCAGGTCAGAACGCACTTCAAGTATATAACATAAATTATATATATATTAAGTCCTATATCTTGCCCTAATTTTATTGTTTTTAATTTGTTTTAAACGGTAAGATATTACTTTATTTTCAGATCAATTCTGACATGTTTCTTGCAACATCTAACAGACAAATATTAAGACAACAATATGTGTCTTTGTTGTTGAGAAAAGAGCTGCTGTTTTAACTGCTCGTGTGTGTGCTGTGTGTTTATGTCGGAGCCTTGTGCCTAAGCTGAGCCGTATCTGCACTGTAGCTGCTGTGTTTTAACTGCTCGTGTAGGTCCTATATGTGTTTATGTTGGAGCCTCGTACCTAAGCTGAGCCGTATCCACACTGTAGCTGCTGTGCATGACATTAAAGCTGAGTCTTTGAATAGTTCTCACAACAAGCCGTCTCTGCCTCCTCCTCTGCAGCTTCTGGCCGAAGAGAAGAGCGTGTCGTGTCGCTTCGCAGAGGAGCGAGACCGAGCGGAGGCCGAGGCCCGGGAGAAGGAGACCAAAGCTCTGGCTCTGACCCGAGCGCTGGACGAGGCTCTGGAGGCCAAGGATGAGCTGGAGAGGAGCAACAAGCAGCTGCGCGCTGACATGGAGGACCTGATGAGCTCCAAGGACGACGTGGGCAAGAACGTGAGTGGGGGGGGGGGGTTTAAATGGATATTGGATATATATATAAATGGATATATATCAGTGGATATTTTTGTATTGGTCGTTAGTTCAAAAGGGACAGCAACACACACGGCTAAATGCAGCAGCGGAGTTAGACACAATGATATTTTTCTATACACATATTGAAAGAAAAGGCAATACAACAATACAGGCCTTACATTTAACAGTTTGTATTTTGTAAGTGTCGGGCAGTGATGGGACTGTTCCGATTTCTTCCCTAGTACTTTGCATTTTTGTCAATAAAGACTCAGGTGGTTCAGAGTAGTGGTCGAGACGATCATTTGAATCAGAGGTACTTTCCCCTGAAACAAAACATGAGAGCATGTGTTATCGCAATGCATACTCTTTTAGATGAAACTGGATTCAAACAGCATTACTTTACCACGCTGTTAACAGTCTTAATCCCCCGCTCCACAGCCGTCACGGTTTTTGAATCATTAAATTAAATTTCAGATTAAAAAAAATAATAAATGTGAAAAAACGGAATACCATATTGTTAAAATACAGTATTTATCCACATTCGTGATACAAAAAAAGTCTTCATATTAATAATAATAAATGATATGTGTCCGAAAGGGAGCAGGAGGAAGCAGATGCTTATTCATTCCCACCCCTTACTGATCAATGCCTTTAAATCATTATGCAAGTTATTCCTACTTACATTTACATTTATACATACAATCATTTCTCATCTTCACTCTTCATTCTCATAGTTTTCCAAAAAAGTGTTTCTGTGCATCCTTTTAAGCTGAATGATGCTTTGTTTTAACTCCTGCTCCAAAGCATTCCATAAAGTCACCCCACAGATTGTTAAACTCATACTTCTCAGAGTTGTTCTGACCGATCATAACTCCAGGTATTTGTATTTTGGTCTCACCTGTATCCTCCTCTGACACAAAGACATGAGGCTCAACACTGGAGTGGTTTCTACTGGTAGAAAAAGACTGGTTTGGACACATGGCGTTGGTCTCACCCCTCTTGTGGTCAGTTATCATTCTCCGTCACAGCTATACAAAACTGGAACTCTCTACCCACTAAGACATGCATACATATACCACCTTCACAGCACACTTAAAAACACAGTTCACTGAGTGTAAGGGAAACTTCTGCAGCAATGGAGAGGCAGGACTCAGAGAGACACGAGGAGAGCTGGAGCTTTGATGTCAAACACTGGTAGTTTATTACAAGTACAACGGCCGGAGAATTCACATCACAAGTCACGGCAGCAAAAGGTTCTGACGGCACGGGGGGGTTGTCATGTCAATTCTGATCAGCCTCGCATCTCGATAGCCCTTTTAACTAGTTTACAGAGAGTCCAATCCACATATTGGGGATGGGCGTAGACACCTGCAGACACAGGAGATGTCTCTCCCATCTGTGGAGCTTAGAAAGCCAGCGTTCTCACAGTCGTAAACCCCCCCTGTGCCCGGCAGGTCAGGCCATAAAACCTAGAATCAACATACGACTGCATCAACACATTCCTCACGGGAGATTAGAAGCAGGGATGGTCGTAAATGTCAACACACAAAATAAGGTTAAATGTCTAGGAGTGAAGACCAAATTAATCCCTAACACTGAGAACCTACACACACGTCTGTGTTGGATGTGGCGTGTGTGATACATGTTGAGATCATGGACCCCTCGTTTCTGTTGGGTGATTGTGACGTGCTATATGTGACATGTATGTAGTAACGTGTGTTGTTTATTGTTCTCTTTTATTCTTTCTCCTCCATCTACTTGTCTTTCATCCTTTCTTTATAAGTAATGCTGTTGATGTGTTGTGATTTTAAAAAGGTGTCCATTATCATGTGGACAACAGCTGGAAATGAGCATGTTGGCTAAAGCTGCCCCATTTGTGACAGTTGATCAATGGGGACTGTCCACGACACTATAAACAAATAAACTAAACTCGTCTCCTCCTCTTGGTGATGAAGGTGCACGAGCTGGAGAAGTCCAAGCGGACTCTGGACCAGCAGCTGGAGGAGATGAAGACGCAGCTGGAGGAGCTGGAGGACGAGCTGCAGGGGACGGAGGACGCTAAGCTGCGTCTGGAGGTCAACATGCAGGCCATGAAGGCTCAGTACGAGAGGGACCTGTCCGGGAGGGACGAGCAGAACGAAGAGAAGAAGAGAGCGCTCGTCAAACAGGTGATGAGAAACACTCGGAGAAACACTCGGAGAAAACACTCAGAGAAACACTCAGAGAAACACTTAGATTAACACTTAGAGAAACACTTAAAGAAACACTCAGAGAAACACTTAGATTAACACTTAGAGAAACACTCAGAGAAACACTCAGAGAAACACTTAGATAAACACTCAGAGAAACACTCAGAGAAACACTCAGAGAAACACTTAGATAAACACTCAGAGAAACACTTAAAGAAACACTTAGAGAAACACTCAGAGAAACACTCAGAGAAACACTCAGGGAAACACTTAGAGAAACACTCAGAGAAACACTTAAAGAAACTCTCGGAGAAACTCTCAGAGAAACACTCGGAGAAACACTTAGAGAAACACTCAGAGAAACACTTAAAGAAACTCTCGGAGAAACTCTCAGAGAAACACTCGGAGAAACACTTAGAGAAACACTCAGAGAAACACTTAAAGAAACACTCGGAGAAACACTCAGAGAAACACTTAGATAAACACTCAGAGAAACAGTTAGAGAAACACTCGGAGAAACACTCAGAAACACTCAGAGAAACACTTAAAGAAACACTCAGAGAAACACTTAGAGAAACACTCAGAGAAACACTGAGAGAAACACTCAGAGAAACACTCGGAGAAACACTCGGAGAAACACTTAAAGAAACACTGAGAGAAACACTCGGAGAAACACTCGGAGAAACACTTAAAGAAACACTCAGAAAAACACTTAGAGAAACACTCAGAGAAACACTCAGAGAAACACTTAAAGAAACACTCAGAGAAACACTCGGAGAAAAACTCGGAGAAACACTCAGAGAAACACTCAGAGAAACACTCGGAGAAACACTCAGAGAAACACTCAGAGAAACACTCAGAGAAACACTCAGAGAAACACTTAAAGAAACACTTAGAGAAACACTCAGAGAAACACTCAGAGAAACACTTAGAGAAACACTCAGAGAAACACTTAAAGAAACACTCAGAGAAACACTTAGAGAAACACTTAGAGAAACACTCAGAGAAACACTTAAAGAAACACTCAGAGAAACACTCAGAAAAACTCAGAGAAACACTTAAAGAAACACTCCGAGAAACACTCAGAAAAACTCAGAGAAACACTTAGAGAAACACTCAGAGAAACACTTAAAGAAACACTCCGAGAAACACTTAAAGAAACACTCAGAGAAACACTCAGAAAAACTCAGAGAAACACTCAGAGAAACACTTAAAGAAACACTCCGAGAAACACTCAGAGAAACACTCCGAGAAACACTCAGAGAAACACTCCGAGAAACACTTAAAGAAACACTCAGAGAAACACTCCGAGAAACACTCAGAGAAACACTCAGAGAAACACTTAAAGAAACACTTAGAGAAACACTTAGAGAAACACTCGGAGAAACACTTAAAGAAACACTCCGAGAAACACTTAAAGAAACACTCAGAAACACTCCGAGAAAAACTCGGAGAAACACTCAGTGAAACACTCAGAGAAACACTTAGAGAAACACTCGGAAAACACTCGGAGAAACACTTAAAGAAATACTTAGAGAAACACTCAGAGAAACACTCAGAAACACTTAAAGAAACACTCAGAGAAACACTTAGAGAAACACTCAGAGAAACACTTAAAGAAACACTCAGAGAAACACTCAGAAACACTCAGAGAAACACTTAGAGAAAACACTCAGAGAACACTTAAAGAAACACTCAGAGAACACTCAGAGAAACACTTAGAGAAACACTCAGAGAAACACTTAAAGAAACACTCAGAGAAACACTCAGAGAAACACTTAGAGAAACACTCGGAGAAACACTTAAAGAAAAACGGAGAAGAAACACTTAGAGAAACACTTAGAGAAACACTCAGAGAAACACTCAGAGAAACACTCAGAGAAACACTTAAAGAAACACTCAGAGAAACACTCCGAGAAACACTCAGAGAAACACTCGGAGAAACACTTAAAGAAACACATAAAGAAACACTCAGAGAAACACTCAGAGAAACACTTAAAGAAACACTTAAAGAAACACTCCGAGAAACACTTAGAGAAACACTCGGAGAAACACTCAGAGAAACACTTAAAGAAACACTCCGAGAAACACTTAAAGAAACACTCAGAAACACTCCGAGAAAAACTCGGAGAAACACTCAGTGAAACACTCATAGAAACACTTAGATAACACTCAGAGAAACACTCAGAGAAACACTTAAAGAAACACTCAGAGAAACACTTAAAGAAACACTTAAAGAAACACTCGGAGAAACACTTAAAGAAACACAAAGAAACACTCAGAGAAACACTCAGAGAAACACTTAAAGAAACACTCAGAGAAACACTTAAAGAAACACTCCGAGAAAAACTCGGAGAAACACTCAGAGAAACACTTAGAGAAACACTCAGAGAAACACTCAGAGAAATACTCAGAGAAACACTTAAAGAAACACTCAGAGAAACACTCAAAGAAACACTCAGAGAAACACTCAGAGAAACACTTAAAGAAACACTCAGAGAAACACTCAGAGAAACACTTAAAGAAACACTCCGAGAAAAACTCGGAGAAACACTTAAAGAAACACTCAGAGAAACACTCAGAGAAACACTCCGAGAAACACTTAAAGAAACACTCGGAGAAACACTTAAAGAAACACTCAGAGAAACACTTAAAGAAACACTCCGAGAAACACTCCGAGAAACACTCCGAGAAACACTCAGAGAAACACTTAAAGAAACACTTAAAGAAACACTCAGAGAAACACTCAGAGAAACACTTAAAGAAACACTCAGAGAAACACTCCGAGAAAAACTCGGAGAAACACTCAGATAAACACTCAGAGAAACACTTAGAGAAACACTCGGAAAACACTGAGAGAAACACTGAGAGAAACACTTAGAGAAACACTCAGAGAAACACTCAGAGAAACACTTAAAGAAATACTTAGAGAAACACTCATAGAAACACAGGTCCACACAACCCAATGAAATACAGGTACAGCTACTTGGGTTTTTAATATAACATTAGGATGAGATAACAGATTCTTTATTGATCACAATTTGGGAAATGTTGCGTTGCAGCAGCGTAAAAAACAACAAAAGAAAACAAGGCATTGCACATAAGTAGAAGTTAAAGAGTAGAAATAAACAAATCTAGAATTTAAACATCTCGAAATAGAATTAAAAAGTAGAAAATATGCAGGAGACCGTGAGAAGATACAACATCTATAAACTCTGACAATAAAACGCTATTGAAGGGCTTTGGACACGATATGGAGCAGTTTAGTAATAGTTTAATCTGCCCCCCCCCCCCCCCCCCCTCAGGTGCGGGAGATGGAGACGGAGCTGGAGGACGAGAGGAAGCAGAGAGCTTTGGCTGTGGCGGCTAAGAAGAAGCTGGAGATGGATCTGAAGGACATCGAGGGTCACATCGAGGGAGCGAACAAAGCCAGAGACGAAGCCATCAAGCAGCTGCGCAAGCTACAGGTAACACTCAACACTTTCTACGCCGCCGTGCACCGTCTGACTGCACCGTCCGGCTGCACCAAAGTGCATTTCTGTGACTGTTCATCTGTATATAAGGATTGTTGTGTTTTATTTGTGTCTCAATGTGTGCATATGTACACATGTGTCTGTTGATTGTGTATATATACCGTACTTCTCGGACTATAAAGCTGCATATGAGCCGCAGCAGCTAACTTGTCCGTCTGTCTTGCTCTCGTTCTGTCTCTCGGTTCCACTTTCACTTTGGCGCGCTACCTGTCTCACTCTTTTCCGGCCTCCAGCTTTTCCTGCTGGAGCCCGCCGCTTAAAGGTGGCGGGCGCGGACCGGTCATAGAGCCCGTAGTGTTAAGGTGGTTAATTTTACCTGTAAAATCCATAGATGTAGGAGGTCCCTAGTGGCCGTTAGCTGTACAAAACAAATGGGGGAAAAAGTCGCGGCTTATAGTCCGAAAAGTACGGTACAGGTATTTGTATACATATTTTTATATATATTTGTTTTTGTATTCCTCTGATTTGTGGGAAACGTTATTTCGATCCCTCGAAGATTGACAATAAAGTTGACTTTGACTTTTGATATTGATGTTTTAAACCGCTCCCAATGGAAGAACTATTTCCTTCTCTTGCCCTATTGTATCTGTCCTATATATGTATATATATGTATATATATATATGTATATATATGTATATATTCACGTTGCTCTGTTGGAGGAGCCTGTGACTTCAGTGCTTCGTTGCCATATCTAAACTGTAGCCAAAGCGCACAAGACAATAAAGCCTTGAACTTGAAGCTGTTTCCTGTACCTCCCCCCCTTCAGGCCCAAATGAAGGACTACCAGAGGGAGCTGGAGGACGCCCGAGCTTCCAGAGATGAAATCTTCGCTTTATCCAAGGAAAACGAGAAGAAGCTGAAGAGTCTGGAGGCGGAGATCGTTCAGCTGCATGAGGTGTGTGTGTTGAGTCACATGCAGAGTGTCGACCTCTCGTTATAGTCGCCGGTTACACGAAGCAAACAATTTCCTACGCCGCTACTTAAAGTGTATTTCAGCATCGTTGCAGGAGATTTCCATAAAAAGAAGCATCCCTTCTGGTGACTACCGGCCTGATGATTTAGTCATAGATGCTATAGCTATAAATATGCTATAAATGCACACATTAATTGTAGAATAATCCTCTTGAAGACCCCTAAAGTATCCATTTACAAAGATTAAAATACTTCAAAACTCTTAAAGGTTACATAGCATGACCAAAACCAAAACCCGGTTTCATTGCATTGAGATTGCACACCACCAGAATACTGTCACTTAAAGGCTCTTTTTGTACCACCTGCCGTATGAAACAAGATAAAGCACTTTAATACTAAATAACAGAAACATTACCTTAGCGGAGTCGACATATATCAAAACTGTACAAAACGTTGGTATTCATTTCAATAATATTCAACAACTGAATTCTCTCATGGCACATTTTTTACAAATATAAATACGTGCTTGATCTGTCCGACCCTCACACTGGTTGGTCGTTTTATTTTGTATTTATGATGGAGTATCAGGATCAGGTTCATCACCAGGCTGACACGTACGAGGAACTTGACTCGGTGTCGTGGTGAAAACAAAAGTTAAAAAACCCAGCTAGAGAACTATTTTAAGAATTGAACGGTACCTCTCAATATTGACTTGACTTTAACTATTTGTTGTTCTTTTTTCACTATCTCTGCAAAGCGACTTTGAGCGCCTGTAAAAGCGCTCACAAAATAAATCTATTATTATTAATATTAGATGATACACATATAAAGTGCTGGTGTTTAACCTTTGACCTCCGTCTGCAGGACCTGGCAGCCTCAGAGAGAGGGCGCCGTCACGCAGAGCAGGAACGGGACGAGCTGCAGGACGAGATCTCCAACAGCACCTCTGGAAAGTGAGTCAACAACAACAACAACAACTCAGGGCGTGGAGGGAGTTTCATCCTGACAGCTGCGAGCAATACCTCACATGACAACGAGCAATAGCTCAACAAAACAAATCAGAAAACCTACTTTAGATGATATTTTATCTGTTCTATGTCCGATATATATATATATATATATATATATACTGTATACTATATATATTCTACACTGGAGCTGCCGTTCAAATGACGATAAGGCCTTGAAACCGTCGCATGCAGTGAAACGCTCTTTGCTTGAACGTGCTTTAACTTCCTGTGCGTCAGGTCTGCGCTGATGGAGGAGAAGAGGAGGCTGGAGGCTCGCATCGCTCAGCTGGAGGAGGAGCTGGAGGAGGAGCAGGGCAACATGGAGCTGCTGAACGACCGCTTCAGGAAGAGCAACATGCAGGTGGGGGACATAAGCATACTCATGAGCCGCTTCACAACATGTACATATAATAATAATACATCTGGGAGAGATCCTCAATCTCAATCTTTATTCATGCAACACAAGTGCTGTACAGGGAACCAATAGAATCACACGGTCGAATAATAAAGCTATCATTAAAAAGCACAATAACTAGAAACTTATAAAAACATGTAGAAATGTCAAAACTAGTATTCAAAGCCTCGTTATAAATGTGCTCCAATGAAGGTTTCCGTAAGAGATAGCACATGTTGTGATTGGTCAATCGCTTTGCCCCTTAGCCTATCACGTACAATGTGTTGGAGCGCTAGCCAATCGGAGTGTGAGTGTTCGATAGTGATGTCACAATAATAATAATAATAATAATACATTGCATTTCAAAGCACTTTTCCAGGTGCTCAAAGACGCTTTACAGTGGTGATAAAACATGATAAAATAGAATTTAAAAGTTATTAGAACAGCAATACATGTTTTCCAATCTGGACTGGAAACAATAGGATTTAGGTGGGGGAGCAACGCCAGCGTCCTCTCTCTGAAACCAAAGGAATGCCAACCTAGAGAGAGGTTGGCACGATGTCTCGGAAGGAAACAAAGGAGTCCAATGGAGTCCAATGGAGGCGTTTCAGGTGGGGGGGGGGGGGGGGGACACTGGGATGTTAGCCTTTGCAGACCGTTATCATGCACCAAAACTATATACTATATATATATATAACACACTACTTATTTATATAAATAGTTATCACCACAATAAACCGTATTTAATTGTGTCTTAATTTACATTATTTCATTTCATATTCTGTTGACATGTATTCTTGCACTATTTTTATTATTTTATTTGTGTATTTTATTATATATCTTGTTGCATTTCTACTCTGTAGCTTTGTGCAAATAACAATAAAACCTTTGAATTAGAATTTGAAAACTCAAAAAAACAAATTGAAGGAAAAACAAGAAGATAATCCATAATTAAGACGTTTTGCAGAAGTTTAAAAGCTGTGTTTATTTCCCGCTCAGGTGGACAGCCTGACGTTGGAGCTGAGTGCGGAGCGCAGCGCGGCGCAGAAGAGCGAGAACGCCCGTCAGCAGCTGGAGCGCCAGAACAAAGACCTGAAGGCCAAGCTGGGCGAGCTGGAGGGGACCGTGAAGAACCGCTTCAAGGCCTCCATCAGCGCGCTGGAGGCCAAGATCGCTCAGCTGGAGGAGCAGCTGGAGCAGGAGGCCAAGTGAGCAGGAACACTGCGTCCAATCACAGCGTCCAATCACAGCGTCCAAACACTGCGTCCAATCACAGCGTCCAAACACTGCGTCCAATCACAGTGTCCAAAACACTCCGTCCAATCACAGCGTGCAATCACAGCGTCCAAAACACACCGTCCAATCACAGCGTGCAATCACAGCGTCCGATCACAGCGTCCAATCACAGCACCCAAAACAATCCGTCCAATCACAGCGTCCAATCACACTGTCCAAAACACTCCGTCCAAAACACTCCGTCCAAAACACTCCGTCCAAAACACTCCGTCCAAAACACTCCGTCCAAAACACTCCGTCCAAAACACTCTGTCCAAAACACTCTGTCCAAAACACTCCGTCCAAAACACTCTGTCCAAAACACATCGTCCAAAACACTCCGTCCAAAACACATCGTCCAAAACACATCGTCCAAAACACTCAGTCCAAAACACTCCGTCCAAAACACTTCGTCCAAAACACTCCGTCCAAAACACTCAGTCCAAAACACATCGTCCAAAACACTCAGTCCAAAACACTCCGTCCAAAACACTTCGTCCAAAACAATCCGTCCAATCACTCGGTCCAATCACAGCTCAGGATACATCAACCAGGTGGATTCAACACGTTTATGTCCCCCTTGTTCTCCTCCTCTGCAGGGAGCGAGCAGCAGCCAATAAGACGGTGAGGAGGACGGAGAAGAAGCTGAAGGAAATCTGCATGCAGGTGGAGGACGAGCGTCGCCATGCCGACCAGTTTAAGGAACAAGTACGTGACGCTGTGGACGTTATGGCTAAATGTTTGGAACACCACAATAACTCGTTACTGCTGTGGTTAGCTCTTTATTAGCATGTTCTGACCTGTGTGTGTGTGTGTGTGTGTGTGTGTGTGTGTGTGTGTGTGCGCGTGCGTGTGTGTGTGTGTGCGTGTGTGTGCGTGTGTGTGTGTGTGTGCAGGTGGAGAAGGCGGGCTCCCGGATGAAGCAGCTGAAGAGGCAGCTGGAGGAGGCGGAGGAAGAAGCAACGAGATCCAACGCCTCCCGGAGGAAGCTGCAGAGAGAGCTGGACGACGCCACGGAGGCCAGCGAGGGGCTGAGCCGCGAGGTGCACACCCTGAAGAACCGCCTGAGGTACACACACACACACACACACACACACACACACACACAGGTGTAAATACAACCAGAGACATGATGGACTCTGACGCCTCGCTGCACTTTAACCCTTTCATGAATACCCTGAATGAATCATATGTTTGTGTTTCCTCCTCCTAGGCGTGGAGGTCCCATCTCCTTCTCCTCCAGCCGCCCCTCCAGACGCCCTCTCCAGGTGGAGGGGACGTCTTTAGAGCTGCTGTCTGACGACGAGCTGGAAAACAAGATCACCGACAGCAACGCCAACGAGACGCCGGCGCCGCAGCCCGAGTAGAAGAGAGGGAGAAACAATCAATCACTTTATCAATCCTGCAAGGGGCCGCTCGTGAAGACAGCAGGAAGACACGGGCAGGAAGACACGAGAAGACACGGGCAGGAAGACACAGGCAGGAAGACACAGGCAGGAAGACACGGGCAGGAAGACACGGGCAGGAAGACACGGGCAGGAAGACACGGGCAGGAAGACACAGGCAGGAAGACACGGCCTGGATGTGGATCATTCCAATTACACCATAAAGACTTCAGAGCATCACAAAAAATAATTAAATACATAATCAAGTTTAAAAAACCTATCAAGAATTTAAAAGTTTGAGGGGACTTAAAGGTCACCCATTGTGCAAAATCCACTTCCTCATGTCTCTTCTACATCAACATGTGTCCCCTCTTCTTCATGTCTCTTCTACATCAACATGTGTCCCCTCTTCTTCATGTCTCTTCTACATCAACATGTGTCCCCTCTTCTCCATGTCTCTTCTACATCAACATGTGTCCCCTCTTCTTCATGTCTCTTCCACATCAACATGTGTCCCCTCTTCTCCATGTCTCTTCTACATCAACATGTGTCCCCTCTTCTTCATGTCTCTTCTACATCAACATGTGTCCCCTCTTCTCCATGTCTCTTCTACATCAACATGTGTCCCCTCTTCTTCATGTCTCTTCTACATCAACATGTGTCCCTCTTCTTCATGTCTCTTCTACATCAACATGTGTCCCCTCTTCTTCATGTCTCTTCCACATCAACATGTGTCCCCTCTTCTTCATGTCTCTTCTACATCAACATGTGTCCCATCTTCTTCATGTCTCTTCCACATCAACATGTGTCCCCTCTTCTTCATGTCTCTTCTACATCAACATGTGTCCCCTCTTCTTCATGTCTCTCTACATCAACATGTGTCCCCTCTTCTTCATGTCTCTTCCACATCAACATGTGTCCCCTCTTCTTCATGTCTCTCTACATCACATGTGTCCCCTCTTCTTCATGTCTCTCTACATCAACATGTGTCCCCTCTTCTTCATGTCTCTTCCACATCAACATGTGTCCCCTCTTCTTCATGTCTCTCTACATCAACATGTGTCCCCTCTTCTTCATGTCTCTCTACATCAACATGTGTCCCCTCTTCTTCATGTCTCTTCTACATCACATGTGTCCCCTCTTCTTCATGTCTCTTCTACATCAACATGTGTCCCCTCTTCTTCTCTCAATGTCTCTTTCTACATCAACATGTGTCCCCTCTTCTCCATGTCTCTTCTACATCAACATGTGTCCCCTCTTCTCCATGTCTCTTCTACATCAACATGTGTCCCCTCTTCTCCATGTCTCTTCTACATCAACATGTGTCCCCTCTTCTCCATGTCTCTTCTACATCAACATGTGTCCCCTCTTCTTCATGTCTCTTCTACATCAACATGTGTCCCCTCTACTTCACACCAGCAGTTGGACCCCCAAACGCTCTCTGAATCCCCCCACCGTTATAAAGCACGACTCTGCCCCCCCTCTCCCCCCCCCCTCGCTGCAGGGCTGTTATATATTACATTATGACATTTAGCTGGTGCTTTTATCCAAAGTAAATACACTTCAATGCTGCAGACATGCAGAGGCCGTTTGGAGCCTCTGATTGGTCGACCAGCTTTGTGACATACTTTATATTTTACTTTTTTTGACGTCATATACTATTATTTTCTCATACTTTTCTACAATTTATTTTCATATTTATTCGTTCATCATACTAAACTATGATTTTTTTTTTACTTACGATATTATGACTTGTTCAAATTATTATTTTCTCATTTTTTCGGCTTTGATATTTCCGACATACAAAATTATGATTTTTTTTTTTATTATATAATTACTTTTTTCATATTTTCAACATAGAATATTATGCCTTTTTTCTTCTGACCTACTATTCTTAGATTTGTCTTTTTAATCGACATAAAATAGGACTTTTTCCAAATGTGTTGACGTACTATACTATGAGTTTTTGGGACATCGCAGCACATGTAATCAGGCCCTCTTTCTCTCGGCGCGCGCCCTCAAACCAAAATGTAGATTTCCCCGTAAACATGTTAGTGACGAACAGAAAACTATATTGCTGTTCGTCAAAAACTGTATAATGACTCCAGAAATATGAGTATCAAACGTCACGTTGTTGTTTACATCAGGAGACATCTTGTTTACGAGCGTCGCGAGAATTAATATATCTTATAAACAAGATCAGCGCCTCGGGAATATATCCTTCTAGAAACGCCCCTGACATATTGAAGTGTTGCTTTGGATAAAGACATCAGCTATCTGTCCATCAAGACACACATCTTGCCAGAGGACACTTTGACATGATGTCTACAGATGGTGGGATTGAACCACAGCACAGAAACTCCCATAATGCATTGCGTATGAACTACAAGAGTCCCTTGCCCTTCATCGAGAGACGCGGAACTGTCAGAGATGTTGGACCAGCTGTTTAAAATGCTAAGATAAAAGCATGGCATTGAAAAAGTGATGAAAGCAAACGACTTTCTGACTATTTTTGCATCGATTTACAAAATATATCCACAGCGTGTCCGCCGTACACAGTAGCTGTAGTACCTGCGTAGTATTTTTCCAGTCCTCTGCTTGCTTTATGAATATGACATGTGTGTGTGAGCTTCCTCATGACAGTAGGTCCGTGTTGACTTGTAATTATTTGGTGCGAGTGCTGAAAGCCATTATTATTTCTTCTGCTTCTTCTGTGCCTTCCCCCCCCCCCTCTTTAAACCCATTTATGCTAATTCCATGGCGGTATTTTCATACATCAGTGATGAGCTCTTAGCGTCCAGATGCTTCACCGTGATCTCTTTAGACGGTGCTATGACTTTTCTTATGATAACTTTTATACGTTTTGAGTTATTAAGATTAAAACACACAGTCCAATAGACATGTATTTATATCTCTGCTATTGTATCCAGGACGGACTCCGTTCATATTTCAAAATGCTAAGTATTGCACATGGATCGACTGTATGCTCGTCATGTACAGTTAGTGAGTTATTAGGATGCATTAAAGTCTGTGGAGCCCATGGTGTGTGTGTTTATTGATCAGCTGTTTACTCTCCACGCATCGGACCGATCCGTGTTGATGAAGGACTTAGCTCCGTCACATTAGCGTTTGAACATTTAAAAACTGTTTGGGCGTTAGATAAGGAATCAAGGACTCAACTGAGGATGCTGCAGCTTTAAAGGTCCCGTGTCATGGCCATTTCTACTGATCATAATTCCATTGTTGAGGTCTACTAGAATAAATGTATATTGTGCAATGTTCCAAACTCACATTGGTTTCTCAGACAGCATCTCTGTCCATCGAATATCCAACCTAAAACTAACTTCACCGCGGTTGTATAGCATGTGTATTCACTCTCTGTCCTAAACGGCTTGTTGGAGCTCCTGCTCCTCGCGAGCCTCGCAACGTCCCGCCGTGTGTGTGTGTGTGTGTGCGTGCGTGAGAGGAAGTCCGCGGATTGGTCCAAGCGTAACGGCTCCGCGGACGTTACGTTACGTCACTATACCCGAATTACGTCACTATACCCAAGAAGTAAACAATGGAAAAATTAAACCTCCAACGAGGCGTTCTGGGGCAGCACAGACAGGTCTTCTCTGTGTCAGAGTTGTACTCGCTACAGGGTGCACTTTGAGGGTTTGTGACTCTGCAGACCGTTCACATGCAGAACAACCTTCATAACAACAAGGGGACGGGGTGATAAACCGGAACAGCATGATAAGTCATGGTTCCATGACTTATCTTCAAATATTTGGAAATACATACTATTCTTCCTATCAACATTTGTCCTCCTTTTATAAAGCATTGAGTATAAATAATCACCAAGATCCTGGTTTTAAGGCTTTATTCAAGTTGAACTCTTATTTTTGAAATGTATGGTCATTAGAGCTCATTCAGAGGCGCGGGAAGGTATTTTGAGTGGGGGTGCTGAGGTGCTGGACTCCAGTGGACACTATTACGGGCACTATAGAGCACGCACAAAAGCACTCCCCACACGCAAACACACAGTGCACCCGCGACTGTTACAATGAAGGCTCGATAATCAGCTCACGGCATAAAGGCAAGTGGGGAGAGGACCTCGCCTCCTCTAGGGGGGTCCGGGGGCATGCTCCCCCGGGAAGATTTTTTTTAAGATATTGAAGTTAAAAGCATCAATCTGGTGCACTTTGAGAGCAGCATTAAGAGATCTATGGAAACCTCTCTCAACACCAGATGAAACACGACTGAAAGCAGATGTTCTTTTTCTTTATGGATATTTTACAAATCACTCCCCTTCAAACTGTATTCTTGTTTTACTGCCATATAGTATTTCATAACTGTTTTTCCTTTATTCGTTTTATAACGATAATGATCATATGAAGGTGTGCCGCGGGAATAATCTTTTGAATAATTTTGTGACCAAACCGTTTGAGACCACTGAGATAACTTAGACTAAAGTGAACCATCTAAACACTCAGAGTCCTTTAGCTCACCTGAGCCTCTCCGTCTGAGAGGAGAGTCCTTTAGCTCACCTGAGCCTCTCCGTCTGAGAGGAGAGTCCTTTAGCTCACCTGAGCCTCTCCGTCTGAGAGGAGAGTCCTTTAGCTCACCTGAGCC
Organism: Chaenocephalus aceratus; assembly: GCA_023974075.1. NCBI lineage: Eukaryota > Metazoa > Chordata > Actinopteri > Perciformes > Channichthyidae > Chaenocephalus > Chaenocephalus aceratus. The sequence continues at coordinate 21,001 of JAMFTG010002738.1, forward strand.
TCTCCGTCTGAGAGGAGAGTCCTTTAGCTCACCTGAGCCTCTCCGTCTGAGAGGAGAGCTCTCCTCCAGCTTGTTGTGGAACCAACAGCTCCGTCCGTTAGTGCAGCTAGCTAACTGCTAACCAGATGCTAACAACACGGTCCCTGCTGCTTGGCACCGGTCCCTCTCTCTCTCTCCCTCTCACACATACTACATGCGCTATGTCCGCACGCGCGCACACACACACACACACACTTTTATTTCCATGCAACTCTCTGATTGGTCTGGTGTCTTGCCTCTGTTGCATTCACTGAACACGGGAAATTACAGTCCTGCCGTCCTCTCGAGTGTCTTGATGAGGTTCACGTAAAACACGGTTAATGTATTCTATTATTGAGGTAGAATTGTCCGGTGCTACAGAAAAAACATTCGGGGCAGGCCAAACTATTATTTTACCAACAATGTGGAATGTATTGGCTCCATATTACACAGATGATGCACAGCGGGAGCAGCAATAACCGTCAAAATAATAAATCAGACAGGGGAGCTCCGCACCCCCTGCCTGCCGCTAGGGGGTGCTGCAGCGCCCTCAGCACCCCCTGCCTGCCGCTAGGGGGTGCTGCAGCGCCCTCAGCACCCCCCTTCCCGCGCCCATGCCCTCATTTACACAAAATCCAACCAAATGTTTTAGTTAAAGAAGTAATAAATGTTGAATTATTTTTACAAAACTGACCCAGAAGACTAACCCAACACCTATTGAAAAGGACTTCTTTATGCGAGCAAACATGTTATTATCTGGCACTAACAGATCAAACCTTTTCCTCTTCATTAAAACATTTGGAAACATTTCCAATTTGACACGAGGACAACAGCAAAGTTAATCGACATACAACCACTATGTCAACAGAAAGTCATACTTTACTATAACTGTCTTTCAATTTGTTCGACATATTAGATTAGATAGAACTTTATTAATCCCGAAGGAAATTCTTTTTGCCAGGTTGCTCCAAAATTACAAGATAATACAGACACATGAAAAGCAATATACAACAGCTCAATACACAGTTTTATATAACGTGTTGCAGTGGAGAATAGGCAGCAGCCTGCAGTGACAAAATACTAAATATCAAATACTAAAAACAACTAATAGCTAATTTCTCTTCGAACTAAATAAAATTAGGTTACATTTTAAAACTGCAAATGTTATGAGATTATGACATTACCCTAATATTCGCACATGGTGTTATATATGAATTTTTACAATGACATATTCATTTTTAAAATCTGACAAACTACTAAACTGACATGTTTACCCCAAGAATAAACACCAACAAAAAACTCAAACGGGCAAAAAATAATGAAAAAAAACATTTTTGTTTACTTTTGATACTTTTTAATTAAAGCTTAAATTATAACTTAAAGGTCATTTATTATGAACAATCCCCTTCTTCATGTCTCTTCTACATCAACATGTGTCCCCTCTTCTTCACGTCTCTTCTACATCCAAACATGTGTCCCCTCTTCTTCATGTCTCCTCTACATCAAAATGTGTCCCTCTTCTTCATGTCTCTTCTACATCAACATGTGTCCCCTCTTCTTCATGTCTCTTCTACATCAACATGTGTCCCCTCTTCTTCATGTCTTCTACATCAAACATGGTCCCCTCTTCTTCTGTTCTTCTACATCAACACGTGTCCCCTCTTCTTCATGTCTCTTCTACATCAACACGTGTCCCCTCTTCTTCATGTCTCTTCTACATCAACATGTGTCCCCTCTTCTTCATGTCTCTACATCAACATGTGTCTTCTCCGTGCTTCTACATCAACATGTGTCCCCTCTTCTCCATGTCTCTTCTACATCAACACGTGTCCCCTCTTCTTCGTGTCTCTTCTACATCAACGTGTGTCCCCTCTTCTTCAAGTCTCTTCTACATCAACGTGTGTCCCCTCTTCTTCTGTCTCTTCTACATCAACGTGTGTCCCCTCTTCTTCATGTCTCTTCTACATCAACGTGTGTCCCCTCTTCTTCGTGTCTCTTCTACATCAACGTGTGTCCCCTCTTCTTCATGTCTCTTCTACATCAACGTGTGTCCCCTCTTCTTCATGTCTCTTCTACATCAACATGTGTCCCCTCTTCTTCATGTCTCTTCTACATCAACATGTGTCCCCTCTTCTCCATGTCTCTTCTACATCACCATGTGTCCCCTCTTCTCCATGTCTCTTCTACATCAACATGTGTCCCCTCTCTCTCACGTCTCCTCTCATCAACATGTGTCCCCTCTTCTTCATGTCTCTTCTACATCAACATGTGTCCCCTCTTCTTCACGTCTCCTCTTCATCAACATGTGTCCCCTCTTCTTCATGTCTCTTCTACATCAACATGTTCCCCTCTTCTCCAAGTCCTCTTCTACATCAACATGGTCCCCTCTTCTTCATGCTCTTCTACATCAACATGTGTCCCCTCTTCCTCATGTCTCTTCCACATCAACATGTGTCCCCCCTCTTCTTCACGTCTCTTCTACATCAACATGTGTCCCCTCTTCTTCATGTCTCTTCCACATCAAAATGTGTCCCCTCTTCTTCAGGTCTCTTCTACATCAACATGTGTCCCCTCTTCTTCATGTCTCTTCCACATCAACATGTGTCCCCTCTTCTCCATGTCTCTTCTACATCAACATTGTGTCCCTCTTCTTCATGTCTCTTCTACAATCAACATGTGTCACCTCTTCTTCATGTCTCTCTACATCAACATGTGCCCCCTCTTCTTCATGTCTCTTCCACATCAACATGTGTCCCTCTTCTCCATGTCTCTTCTACATAAACATGTGTTCCCCTCTTCTTCATGTCTCTTCTACATCAACATGTGTCCCCTCTTCTTCATGTCTCTCTACATCAACATGTGTCCCCTCTTCTTCATGTCTCTTCTACATCAACATGTGTCCCCTCTTCTTCATGTCTCTTCTACATCAACATGTGTCCCCTCTTCGCCATGTCTCTTCTACATCAACATGTGTCCCCTCTTCTTCATGTCTCTTCCACATCAACATGTGTCCCCTCTTCTTCATGTCTCTTCCACATCAACATGTGTCCCCTCTTCTCCATGTCTCTTTCTACATCAACATGTGTCCCCTCTTCTTCATTGTCTCTCTACATCAACATGTGTTCCCCCTCTTCTCCATGTCTCTTCTACATCAACATGTGTCCCCTCTTCTTCATGTCTCTTCCACATCAACATGTGTCCCCTCTTCTTCATGTCTCTTCTACATCAACATGTGTCCCCTCTTTCTCATGTCTCTTCCACATCAACATGTGTCCCCTCTTCTCCATGTCTCTTCTACATCAACATGTGTCCCCTCTTCTTCATGTCTCTTCTACATCAACATGTGTCCCCTCTTCTTCATGTCTCTCTACATCAACATGTGTCCCTCTTCTTCATGTCTCTTCCACATCAACATGTGTTCCCCTCTTCTCCATGTCTCTTCTACATCAACATGTGTCCCCTCTTCTTCATGTCTCTTCTACATCAACATGTGTCCCCTCTTCTTCATGTCTCTCTACATCAACATGTGTCCCCTCTTCTTCATGTCTCTTCTACATCAACATGTGTCCCCTCTTCTCCATGTCTCTTCTACATCAACATGTGTCCCCTCTTCTTCATGTCTCTTCCACATCAACATGTGTCCCCTCTTCTTCATGTCTCTTCTACATCAACATGTGTCCCTTCTTCTTCATGTCTCTTCCACATCAACATGTGGTCCCCTCTTCTCCATGTCTCTTCTACATCAACATGTGTCCCCTCTTCTTCATGTCTCTCTACATCAACATGTGTCCCCTCTTCTTGCATGTCTCTTCTACATCAACATGTGTCCCCTCTTCTTCATGTCTCTTCACATCAACATGTGTCCCTCTCTTCATGTCTCGTCTACATCAACATGTGTCCCCTCTTCATGTCATGTCTCTTCCACATCAACATGTGTCCCCTCTTCTCCATGTCTCTTCTACATCAACATGTGTCCCCTCTTCTTCATGGTCTCTTCTACATCAACATGTGTCCCCTCTTCTCCATGTCTCTTCTACATCAAACATGTGTCCCCTCTTCTTCATGTCTCCTTCTACATCAACAGGTGTCCCCTCCTCTTCTTCATGTATCTTCCACATCAACATGTGTCCCCTCTTCTTCATGTCTCTTCCACATCAACATGTGTCCCCTCTTCTTCATGTCTCTCTAAATCAACATGTGTCCCCTCTTCTTCATGTCTCTACATCAACATGTGTCCCCTCTTCTTCATGTCTCTTCTACATCAACATGTGTCCCCTCTTCCTTCATGTCTCTTCTACATCAACATGTGTCCCCTTCTTCTTCATGTCTCTTCTACATCAACATGTGTCCCCTCTTCTCCATGTCTCTTCTACATCAACATGTGTCCCCTCTTCTCCATGTCTCTTCTACATCAACATGTGGTCCCCTCTTCTCCATGTCTCTCTTCTACATCAACATGTGTCCCCTCTTCTCCATGTCTCTTCTACATCACATGTGTCCCCTCTTCTCCATCAACATGTGTCCCCTCTTCTTCATGTCTCTTCTACATCAACATGTGTCCCCTCTTCTCCATGTCTCTTCTACATCAACATGTGTCCCTCTTCTTCATGTCTCTTCTACATCAACATGTGTCCCCTCTTCTTCATGTCTCTTCTACATCAACATGTGTCCCCTCTACTCACACCAGCAGTTGGACCCCCCCCAAACGCTCTCTGAATCCCCCCACCGTTATAAAGCACGACTCTGCCCCCCCCCCTCGCTGCAGGGCTGTTATATATTACATTATGACATTTTAGCTGGTGCTTTTATCCAAAGTAATACACTTCAATGCTGCAGACATGCAGAGGGCCGTTTGGAGCCTCTGATTGGTCGACCAGCTTTGTGACATACTTTATATTTTACTTTTTTGACGTCATATACTATTATTTTCTCATACTTTTCTACAATTTATTTTCATATTTATTCGTTCATCATACTAAACTATGATTTTTTTTTACTTACTATATTTATGACTTGTTTCAAATTATTATTTTCTCATTTTTTTTTCGGCTTGATATTTCCGACATACAAAATGATTTTTTTTTTTTATTATATAATTACTTTTTTCATATTTTCAACATAGAATATTATGCCTTTTTTCTTCTGACCTACTATTCTTAGATTTGTCTTTTAATCGACATAAAATAGGACTTTTTCCAAATGTGTTGACGTACTATACTATGAGTTTTTGGGACATCGCAGCCACATGTAATCAGGCCCTCTTTCTCTCGGCGCGCGCCCTCAAACCAAAATGTAGATTTCCCCGTAAAAATGTTAGTGACGAACAGAAAACTATATTGCTGTTCGTCAAAAACCGTATAATGACTCCAGAAATATGAGTATCAAACGTCACGTTGTTGTTTACATCAGGAGACATCTTGTTTACGAGCGTCGCGAGAATTAATATATCTTATAAACAGATCAGCGCCTCGGGAATATATCCTTCTAGAAACGCCCCCCTGACATATTGAAGTGTTGCTTTGGATAAAGACATCAGCTATCTGTCCATCAAGACACACATCTTGCCAGAGGACACTTTGACATGATGTCTACAGATGGTGGGATTGAACCACAGCACAGAAACTCCCATAAGCATTGCGTATGAACTACAAGAGTCCCTTGCCCTTCATCGAGAGACGCGGAACTGTCAGAGATGTTGGACCAGCTGTTTAAAATGCTAAGATAAAAGCATGGCATTGAAAAAGTGATGAAAGCAACGACTTTCTGACTATTTTTGCATCGATTTACAAAATATTATCCACAGCGTGTCCGCCGTACACAGTAGCTGTAGTACCTGCGTAGTATTTTTCCAGTCCTCCGCTTGCTTTATGAATATGACATGTGTGTGTGAGCTTCCTCATGACAGTAGGTTCCGTGTTGACTTGTAATTATTTGGTGCGAGTTGCTGAAAGCCATTATTATTTCTTCTGCTTCTTCTGTGCCTTCCCCCCCCCCCCCCCCTCTTTAAACCCATTTATGCTAATTCCATTGGCGGTAATTTTCATACATCAGTGATGAGCTCTTAG